>VUQK01038710.1:0-11858 GCA_015106715.1 Bujurquina vittata | reverse complement strand
ATATATATATATATATATATATATAATGTAATTCTAATGTTATATTCTAATATAATGTAATAATTTAATTATCGGTTCCAATTAGCTGAAATGATCATGCATAACTTGAAAAAGTTTAAGCACGTGAGCTCTATAAAAAGCTGTCACAAATGGAGAAATTGACTGCAAAGGCCAGTTTTTGTAGTCCAGCCTTTAAAACGTGTATTTAATTTTGGACTCAATGGGGACTGACTCACTTTTACAGCCAGCCTCAAGTGGCCACTAGAGGTACTGCATTTCCCCCTCCTTCACTGGCTTAATTTAAACACCATGTAAGCAACAGCTTTAATAAAATGCAGAAAACATAAGGACGTGATACTGAAGTGTTCAGTAGCTACTGCATTATTGACACTAGACACTATTTTGCCGTACAATCTATATAATGACCTTAACATATGTAACATATGTCTGTTCTCTATCTCCTAGACGTGTTGGTCAATCTGGATGAAACTTACTATACAAAGTGCCTGCAAGACCTGCATTATCAATATCCATAAAGCTTCTGAGAATTCTTTTAAAAACATTCAAAGCCTTACAGTACAAATATATATGTGTACTAGGTGATCTCAAAATGAACAGTGACATTACATGTACGTGTGTGTTGTTGTTTGCTAGTAAACAGTTGTTTTCTCCGTGCATTTATGCCTCAGCGGTGTTCTGCATTGGGATTTGCTATGGCACTTTCCCTACACTACTCCCCATTGCATTATCTCTCGATCATATTTGCTTACCTTCAGCTATTACAACCATCTATTAAATAAAAAGAGATCAATCCATTTTCTAAATAAATAAAACCATTTACACCCTGTCACAGTTCAGCGCAGGCAGTAACAAAGTCTTTTCTCATTTGATCAAGAAGTGGTGGGATATATTCTTGACATTTTATTTGTTGTAACAATCAGACCGGACAAAAAAGGGTGAAATAAGACTATTAAAAAATGTACTGGCACATCCAGCACACACATTTACTTGTGCTTCCGAGGGTATTTAAAAGTAGAATGGGAGTCTTCAGCTTTCAGGCCCCTCCTCTGTGGAAGCAGCTCCCAGTTTGGATTTGGGAGACAGACCCATTCTCTATTTTTAAGATTAGGCTTAAACTTTCTTTTTTGATCAAGCTTATAGTTAGGGCTGTATCCAATGACCCTGAACGCTCCCCTTAGTTATGCTGGAATAGGTCTAGGCTTCCAGGGGTTCCCATGATGCACTGAGTATTTCTTTTTCACTCGCCACTCTTCATTATAAAATGCAGAGCGGTGTTTAAACAATGCACCACTCTGTATTTAATCACTAATTTTTATCTGTCTCTCTTCCACAACGTGTCTTTTGTCGTGTCTCTCTCCCCTCACCCCCCAACCGGTTGCAGCAGATGAGGTTTCTTCCTGTTAAAAGGGAGTTTTTCATTTCTACTGTTGGCACGTGCGTGCTCATAATCATTGCAGGGTCTTTGCCTTACAATATAAAATGAGTGTTTATTGTGATTTGGTGCTACAGTATATAAATAAAATTGAACTGAATCGAATTAATGCATTTATAAAAATCTACCAAGCAATGACACTGATACAGTATTGTCCCACTTGGCTTTCATTGACAATGACAACATGGCCTTTTTTTGTATTCTGTGAGTTGTGCAGTATGACATGTTGTGTGCTTGCCCTACCTGAGTGACGGTGCCATTGTATATACAGTATGTGCTTTCACAGGAGTTGGGACACCTGACAGCTTGAATTTCATTTGATAACATTTTTTTTCTGTACATTAAGTGAGCAGAAGGAAAAGAGAAAGACACAAACCCTAAGCAGAGCATGCACCGCTATCCACAACCAACGTGCCGCATGACAGAAACAAGATAAAACAGAACTCTTGTTCAAAGCGTCTCTTGCTGAGGTGCAAAAAGTTTAAAAGCCTGAGTGACAGTGATTGTTGTTTTGGTGCTTCCAGTGATGGGTTTACTAGCATTTTGTCAACTCATTCTTACCACATGTCTAACATAACACCCACCTTCAGTGCATAATCCATTCAGTATCTTAGTGCAGTGTGTGACATCTTTTCTGCAGGCTGTCTATTCACTAAAACATCCTGAGTCACACTGAGATTGTGAAAGAAAAATCTATTTCTGGCTTATCAGCTAGGATAATGTTTTTACACACACACACACACACACACACACACACTTGAAACAGGAGACTAATTTGCACTCAATTTTCAGGGACCTCTTGTCGAGACAGCCAAACCAACTTGCATTATGCCTGTAAGTGCTTTTCCCTGTGTGTGTGTGTGTGTGTGTGTGTGTGTGTGTGTGTGTGTGTGTGTGTGTGTGTGTGTGTGCGTGTGTTTTGAGATGGTGTGCTTGTGAACATGGCTTGCTTCTTGGGGGACACACTTATAAATATAATCCACCAAGAAGCTGATATTACATTTATGTGTAAGATAGATAGATAGATAGATAGATAGATAGATAGATAGATAGATAGATAGATAGATAGATAGATAGATAGATAGATAGATAGATAGATAGATAAATAGATAGATAGATAGAAAGATGCTGCCTACTTGTCTGGCTTGTCTCTTTGTTTTGAGAATGTGTGGGAGGTGGGTTACTGTCTTTTCATAAAGAAGATATTATGATTCAGCAGTGGGGAAAAACACATGATTGCAGAAACACCTAAAGTTTCTTCCTTAACTGCACACTCTCCGGGAATGTGCATTTAGCAGCTAACTTTGCAGCCTGTTCCTTTTGACCCAGGCTGGAACAAACGCATAAAACACATGCACAAGAGCCAGAATGTGCACATTCATTTCCAGGGAATATTTCTGTTCATTTGAAGGTGTTTCATCCACTGAAGTGTACTGTCCTTCACAAGTGGCTGTTATTTTAACGTACTATCCATTTACCGAATCAATCAAACCACCGCTGAACTCACCATTAACCATCATCATTGTCCAAATGAATATTTGTATAACTAGAAACTAGCAATACTGCTGAACTCTTATGTGCGGCCTTCATCACCTCCTGTACTTCTTCCCATCTCCATCCTGTCCCTTATTTATCTTCACTTTACTTATCTTATAATAGTCTATTTGACTGCACTTCCTGGCCCCTGTGTGTTCTCCTGTCCACACCTTTGTATTCCGAGTTAACATAACCATAACAGGTCTCAGCCAGAAAGATGAAGGAAGAAATTGAAATTACCCTGTAGAATGCAGATAAATGACTCGCGCAGTCTTTCTTGCATTCATTTCCTTGCTCCCTTATAGGGCTCTTCGATAGTATTTACGTGTTCCATCAGCTCAGTGGTATAGAGCTCAATAAAACATTCATGCATTAAGGGGAAAATTAGGCTTTCCCAGTCCCTTTTTCCCCGAGGTCACCCGAGCCAGCATATAATTTGTTCCCGGGAAGCAAATTGCAGAATGAAGAACCCCAGGCCTCTTGGTAATGGATCCAGTGCAAGCATCAGTTTACCATTGATCACACTGGAGCTGGCTGTTGGGTGCTCTGGGAGTTTTTCCACTGTGTTGCTGCGCTGCATGAGGAAAGCTGCAGTAGTAGTTCAATAAGAGTATAAAGGTTTGATCCTTGAGCCGTTCATAAATCAGAGGGAAGCACTTATAAAAACGTACTCCTGCTTGGGGGGCTGTAGACGCAAAGTTGAATGTGATTTTTATTTACGGCTGATTTGCTGAAAAAGCAGCACAAAAACTATTGCTGCGATGTGAAAAGCATGGAAAAGCAGAAGAGGAAAAATACAAATATTAAGAAGCCCTACTGAGGTTAGCAGTATAAAAGATGGATGCAGCTACCATGACGTCACGCTTCTAGAGTCCCATTTTGAAGCCCTCGAGATTAACGTTTCCACCATCGCCATCATGGTTGCAAAATATAAAAAAAACAAAAAAAACTGTGAAACTGCACTACCATTGGCAAGCATCTTGTGAGTGACAGTTCATTAGCCAATGAGCTTGAGATTTCATACCGCAGATCTCCATTTTCAAACACAGCATGACCAAGATTTACAAAATAGACTTCATTTTTTATTCCGTGTGGCCCAGAATGAGTGACTGAGCCTGTAATCGAACCAGGAACGTGATTAGAGAGGTCAAGACAGAAACCTGCTTCCCTCCACATTGGGTTCATTTTTCATTTTTCATTTTTGCAGGCTTAATTAGTGAAGTACATCAACATGTGCATGATTGGATAATGGAAAATGTTTCTCCTTCACGCTGCAGAAAACAATAGAAACTTGAGTCTTCATTTGGAAAGTTGTTCTTCATCTAGTGGTCATATGTGTGAATGTAAAATAGAAACCTTTGCCTTCCTTATAAATGGTCTTTCAGTGATGTATAAAACATTTCCATTTGTTAGACTGTGGGTTTTTCAATGTAAATGAGACAAACATAACTTTGCTTGTGGCCTGCAATTCTATACATTCACTAAAAGTGTTTTCAGGTGGAGTCTGAGTCGGTGTTGCTCAGTACTGAGGCACACAGTGCATTAATGTGGCCAGAGCTCTGCTGACTCAGTAACTGCAGAGTTCCAGACCTCCTTTGGCATTAGCATGAACACAAAAACAGTAGCGGGAGCTTCATCACATGAGTCTCCGTGGCCGAGCAGCTCCTGAGCAGTCTGAGTGATCCAGTCATGCAATCCTCTTGATTGTATCTACTTAATTACATACAGAAATTTTTAAAAGACGCATGCGTCTAATTTACATTGCAGCTCAGCCAAAATGTAACCAAACCATCAATCTCACTCAATGAATTCTCGGTCCTCGGTATCACTTCTAAACATTCATTTCATGCTGTCACAACCATTGTGGGTAGATTCGTGTTACCTTTTGCACAACAACAAGGTGTATGGAGCCTGTATAGAGAGACGGCTGCTGGATTTTTATGGCCTTTTGTCCTCTTTGTTCCATGTGGGACATGAGGCTGTCCATTTTCCCTCACCTTGCCATGATGGGCAGGCTTGCATACATTTTGAGGACACAAGAGTGCTAAGCTGCTTGCTTGCAGCAGCACGTGATGCAAGATGTAAACCTCAGAGGTGAACCTGTGTGCCCCAAACACAACGCCACATTGAATGATGACAAATTAACGGCCCATACTTCAAAAACCAAAATCTCAAAATCCTGTTGATGTATTTATTTTCATCATAGACTTGTTTACTCAAATTGTGAAATGCTACACCCTGATGCTGTATTGCAGCCACACTGTGAAATATCCTGAACACACCTCTTACTTTCTATTATTATTATTTTCTGATCACACTGCACCACCTCACGTCTTTGGCTCACGAGTGAGGGGCAAAAATAGTCAAGCGATGCTGACTGATAAAAGCTGGTGTGAGGCTGCCTAGAGAGGCTGTCCTATAATTATGCTGCAGACGGTGAGTTTTTGACAGCCAAGCAAATACACAGATAAACCACTCCATAGCTTGTGATAAAAAAAAAATGCCTACCCAGACTTCCCTGACGCATCAACAACAAGCCGAGGTGTGTCGGAGAGGTACTTTTAAAAGCCCACACTTGCAATGAAACAAGCTATTCAGCATCGCTGTGGAGAGTTTTTGGTTTTGCAGTCTTTGAAAACTTTTGTTCAGACCTGGAATCAAACTCATTCACGTATTAAAATAAGTGCCTAAATGTCAGTTTTTCTCATTTGGAAAACAAAGCGTCTCTTACTCTGGTTCAGCCCTGCAGCATTGTTAAAAGAGGTTCTCTTGAGACGGGGATCAATAATGCACTGTTGCTGCAGTGGGGTACGATATCCTCTGCGGCTTCATCTTTAAAATGGCAAAGTAGTCGCTGGAAACAGAAACGACACTTTCACCAAAGAGAGATAGAACTGAGCCATTAGTGCACTCACTTTGGTTCACTTGGATTTTTAGACTTTTAACTTCCTTGGGACTAAGAATAACATCAGCCACATCGAAATCACGCAGCAGCACAGCTGTAAAATCCGAGTGCCAGTCAGAAATTACTGTAATGTGTTTCACAGAAACCTGTTCAGCAGGAGTAAAAAGCTGAGCAGTGATGCCGAGATGGATGGGATTACCTTGACAGCACTGGAAAAGCCTGAATCACCATGGAAATGGGTTTCAAAGGTTAAACCTCATTACAAAATGTCGCCATTTGTAGATGAGGAGATTTCAGTGAGCATGTTTGACTTTTATCAAATTAAGCTAGTTAGCTAATCTAGTTAAATTTGTTTTAATGCAGCACTAAAGAGTTCCACAAACAATTTTCCACATAAAAAAAAAAAAAGGAATTGAATCAGATAGGATCAAAAATGATTTTGCAAGCAACTTTAGTGAGCAATTCAATTCTCTGTGTGTCTGTTTTCATAACTGATTGAGAGTAGAGCCAACTGATGACGGAAGCTGTTTAATACACCATGTATGACCACATGGTATCCACTGAACAGCAAGGCTTTGTAGAGGAGCACAAAGGTATGCTTACAAAGGCGTGTGCGCGCACACACACACACACACTATTGTTCAAAGGCTTTGTTAATGTTACACAACCAAACCAAACAAGTGCAGCTCTAACGCACAGTCCTGGAAGACAACGATCATCTTCATGTTCACAAGCCCAGTCTTTAAAGATCCCATGAAACATCACATCAAATGTCCTGTGCATTTTCTTTCCATAAATTCTATAATTATGCCGCACACCATTAAGCAGAGCCAACAGATCGATGTCTCACAGATTGTTCTGGCAACCTCTTCCTATCTACATTTTATTAACTCGCTTTTACTGATCATTTGGCGCGACATTTGGAACATTGTTGGCATCTGTAACAAAACCTGTGTGTGTTATCAATGTACACCCACTCAATTCATTAGGTGCGCCTGTTCCACAGCTCGGCCAATCGCATAGCAGCATCTCAATGCACTTAGGCACGTAGACATCAGCAAGATGGCCTGCTGAAGTTCAAACTGAGCATCAGTATGGGGGCGAAAAATGACTTAAACGATGCTGAACACAGCATAGTTGTTTTTGGGGGGGGGTCCGAGTATTTTGGAAAATACAAATCTACTGGGATTTTCCCACACAGCCGTCTCCAGGGTTTGCAGAGAATGGCTGCTTCAAGCTGACAGGAAGGCAACACTATCTCAAAGAATCACTTTGAGTCGCTTTGAAGCACAATGAAGATGTGCAGAACAGCATCTCTGAGTGCAAAACCTGTTAAAGCACATGGGCTACAGCAGTAGAAGACCACACCAGATGCCACTCCTGTCGGCTGAGAAGAGGAAACTGAGGCTGTGGTTCGCTTGGCTCCCTAAAATTGGAAAAAAATAAGATAGAAGATTGAAATAAGAGGTACTAACTAATGAAATGGCCAGTAAGTGTAGGTATGTATGTAAAAAAAAAATTGCAACTACAGATTGAGCTGCGCAACATGCAGTTAAACTGTGACTTCACTGGTGGATCGCACACTTTCTCTCTGCTCTTTCTTATGTGTCTCCCAGTGAGGAGAACAAACAAACAGAAGAGTTACTGCAGGTCTTACTAATGTGCGTAGGAAAATTACCAAGGCTCATAAAGAAGAAAAATGCTGTTCTAGTTAGAGGGGAAACATTAGCACTGTGATTTATACCTCTGACATTATTCTCAGCCTAGTAAGAGATTTCACAAATGGCTTTGGGATTACAGAAAGGCCTGAGCACAACACCCGCAGATTTATGCACACACAACTGAGCATCCAGTGACAGTTTCAGTCAATAATGATTAAGAATCAACTGTGGATGGTATGTTAAATTGAAAAAATCCTTGCCATTGGGGGGCAGTAGTGTGGGCATTTCAGGACAAGAGAGTAAAAGATCGTTGTTGCTAATTGTTAACCATCTGCACTGCATCTAAATATCTGCAACACTTCTGATTCTACTGCTTTAAGACGTGTATTAATAACCTAAGCCTACATCATTCGCTGTCGTGTTGGGATGTCACACCTATGTACGGTGCGCCTAATTGGTCTGCAGGCTCTTGGTGTTGAAGAGGAGGAGGGGAAATAGGATTGAAGCATCTGGTGTGAGAAACTGCTGATAGCAACCTCGGTTCTGCACTCAGAGGATCTTCAGAGAGAGCGAATAGCAGGGGATCTGTATATTGTGACAGCGTGGTGTAATAATGCAGTATTCCTGCACCGTATCATGATAGTTTTGATTGTAGAGAAGTGATTCTTAAAGCTTCATGTTTTAACCTTCAAAAGCATTAGTCATAAATGTGCGCTATTGTTTCCAGAAAAAAAGGTTTTCACAGAGACTTTTTTTTTTTTTAAATTGTTATCTATCAGCGAACAGCAGCTAAAGAAAACTGCATAAAGGTGACAAACAAGTAATGAATATTAATGGTATTTTAGTAAGAAAAGTGCCTGCCAAGGACTTGAACAAACAGCATTACTGCAGCAAAATTAAATCAACAGTACTTCATATCAAAAGTTTAATTCAATTTTATTCAAAGCCAGGAAAATAAAATCATTTGTTCCCATTTGTTTTTAACTTTTAACTGTTACATATGAAATCAAATAGCAAAAACAGTGAAAAAATAAAATGGACTGCGTAACTGATCCTGTGCGTAATATTTTTTAACTGCATTTTAGTCCGTTTAGCTGGTTTTTGGAAATCCAAAGACCTGTGCACTTAAGCCTTATCTGGCTGATCTGGCTTTGCACAGCAACACCATTTAAACCAGTGTAAACAAACCAAACTTACACAACAAATGGGCCAGCGTTTATACGAGGAGCATCAAACGGGGAAGCCACTGGCTGTCAGTGAAGCGTTAATACTGGCCACAGCCAGCAGCTACCAAGGACAAAGGGTTTGTTCGCCGTGTGGCAGTTGTTACTTACGAGCACAGATATCTTTTTTAAAAGCTAATAAAAAGCCAAATGATCCTCAGATAAAAGCTGATTGTTTTAAATTTGGATTTCCCTCTTTTGCCCTTTATGAGGACAACAAACAACCAAAGCCTGTACAAACCTGACTGCTCGAGAGTTCAGACTAATGAATCTGCACGATGTGCTCCACTCTTAAATCGCAAACATCGCAGGGACCACGAAGCGGGAGCTATGCAGACCCGCGACCGTAGCGCCTCTCTAACCTTATCTGTGCAAAGTCAAAGTACCCTTGTCCCCATTCTGTCAACAGTAACATACACCATGCTGCTGAAGGTAGTAAATCGTATGCAGACACGAGGCCATTCATAATATAACTGCTAGTGAGTGGTTAATAGTCTCAACTCATGGTGTGTAAAGAGAGCATTATCCCCCTCACAACGCAATCCACAGACTCAGCAAAGAATGGGATGTTTGGCATTTAACAAGATTAGCATTTGAGCTAATGTATGGCCGTGGCCCAATTCACTATTCTCTATTGTTTGCTGTTGCCTGATAATCAGAAGCATCTGAGGAATGATAAGTGTAATCAGTAAACGCTGCACAGATACCGAGGAGCTGAAAGCATCGTCTGTGAACAGGAATAGATGATGATTTTGACCTGATACGTTTGTAATTTATACAGTTCTAAAAATGTTTGGAAAATAGTCATTTTGGGCAAATTACACACTTTCAAAGTCTCAGTACATCAATCAGCTTGAAAAGGCATCTTTTAGCGATAATAACAAGCTTCCTTTCCAGCACGTTTTGGCACATAAGTAGATTTGAAAGCTTCGCGGCTCGAGAGGTTTTAAATCTGGCCCTAAAAGTGGTAATTGAAGGAAAACTCAATGATCCTTGAAGTGCCTCTTTTGAATTTGTACACTGAAACTGTAAATACTGTTTTGAAAATGGGGTCACAAAGTAAAACCATTTTTTTTTTTTCCCCCGCTCGCCGCTAAACAAATCCAGCTAAAAACACAGATGCAGAATGCAACACCCACAATCTGCTCATAGTCCAATAATTGATTCATCTGCATGCCTTCTATAAGCAGAGGCAAAGGTTTCATTATTGCTCAAGTAAACACACTGATGCTGGAGACCTTGTTTTTCATATGATCACAGTAAAGAAACAGACGCAAATAGAAGCAAAATAAAGGAGCAAAGTGCACCGTGAGGAGTCAGAAAAGGGCCAAGAATACTGAAGTAAATAAAAACAAGTTCATGGATGATGCTGTTTGACTTAAAAGCTTTCCTAGACAAACCTATACACACCTGCACACTATTTTCTCTCACACACACATGCCAATATTTACACAGAGGTGTGCCAAACGCGCACATTTCTCAGTGCTCTGTCTGCCGAATGCAAAATTCATGATCTGAATGAGCACACAGATGGCTGCCAATTTCACACTCTGACATACTTTTTCTGAACATTATGTTCAGCTGTGCACACTTTTTATTGGGAAGTTGAGCACGTCTGCAAGTACTTCAAGTGGAAAAATACTTCATTTTCTTCCTTTCAGGACTGAAAGCTGGGATAACAGACAAGGAGCTGTTTGGCATCTATTCAGAGTCCAAACTGACAGCAGTGAGGATTAAACAGCCCATATAAATGATCTTACAATGGCAGCATAATATTTCCGACACATTTAGTAATCACAGAGTGCCACAACAAGACAACTGGTTGTGGCTGACTCTACAATGACACACAATGACCATTTGGACCAGGAGATTAAGCCTCATCTAATTATTGGACTCACTCGCTAATCACATAAACAATTCACATCTGGAGGACTGCATAAAAATAGAAACTCCTACAAAATAAAAGCCTAAAAGCATACAGCATGTATGATAATGGGAGTGAAGGAAAAGCAAACAGCAACAAAAAGCCTGTAAAAGCCAGAATAAACAGACTGCAATTGGGAGTGAAGGTAAAACAAATGAATAAATGATTGTGTTTTCTGCCCTGAGACTGGGAGGTGGCAGGGGTGGGTTTTTTTCAAGTAAGGCAGAACAAAGGAAATAGGAAGTGGTGAGAGGAAACTTCTGAAGAAGGAGGTCTTGGTGGAGAGGAAAGGAGGAGGAAAAGAAGGCGGGGATGAGGGACTGGGGGAGAAATGTGCAGAGAGAGGCAAAACTGGAGCAAGAGAAGGAGGGATGGGGGGAGAGAGAGAGAGATATTAGAAGGCCTGTTTCTGCAGTGACTGCCTAGATACGATAAACGGCCTGCACATACCAAAAAGATATTGTACAACTCAATACAAACATGTCTTTGTACACAGTCTGCTATCTGTGATTTAATCTTATTTTATTCTTTACACTGGCTACGTTAGATATACATTAATATACTAAGACAATAATGAAAGTGGTAGTAAACGATGAAACGCATAAGGTTCTGACTGAGCAGATGATGACAGATAATACTGCACCACCATCAGTGTTTACAAGCACAACATAAAGAACTATAATCTGGACAAAACTAAGAGTAAAACTCTTTTTTTTTTTCAGAAGACACAGATCTTCAATAAGTCTCACACACTTGTACGTTTGTTTCTGAACTTTTAAAACTTTAGTTTACACTGACCTGTGAATCCTTCAAGCATAAAAAGACACCAAACTCGATGGATGAACCGGTGTTGTCTTTACATACAAAGCAAACAACTTAGCAAAGAACAGTCATTAAATGGTATCTTTAGGCACTTTGTTACTAGCGGCTTGTTTCAAAAACGCAGAATTGATTCCCATTTCTTCATTTATCTGTGAGAAATGCCAATGATGACACCGTTTGACAGGCAGAAAACAGCATTTTTGCACCAACAAGGTGATTCTCAAAGCACTGAAAACTTGCATGGCAAAAGATTTGAGGAAAAGGCACGAGTGAAGGACAAAAGAACCTAAAAAAAAATAAAAAACTAATTGAAGCAGATGAACAGCAACAAAAA
>VUQK01038709.1:0-12967 GCA_015106715.1 Bujurquina vittata | reverse complement strand
TCTTCTGCTTTGCTTCCACTTTTGCATCTTTATCAAAGAACACCTTTTTTTTTTCTTCTTCTATGTGTTCCACTTCAGTTTTTCCTCATAAAACATTCAACACAGTCCAGAGAGAATGCTGTTTAGATAGATGCCTGCTATCCAATTTGTTAACTTGAGTTGCCTCTGAGTCAAATGTGTCTGCATTCAGTATTAAGAATGTCTGGCTTTGCAATCATTCGTTCCAGGCTGCAGGAATGCTAGGAGTGGGTTCTGCTGTTGCTGAATACAAACCTGCTTGTAGAAGGAGTGAGCTGCATTGAAACGATCACGACACGCGTTACATGCCGGTGGCTGGAGCATTTTTAAATTATGCACCTTGTGTTTCTGCTTGATAAATTGAATCAAGTAAATGATAAATGTCCAAAAAATATTTAAGCACCCGTGCTGTAACGCCATCCATCCATCCATCCACCTGTCCACTCGCTACCGCCTTAATCTTGAATAGTAAATAGTTCTTTGAATGTTTGCTTTGCTAATCTACTTTAGGCAAAAAAAATCAGAAAAAAAATATTTGCTTGAATATTTTCTTTGAGCTGAAATATCTCAGATGTTATTAATACTTATCGGGAACTTTGCATATACTTCATAAAGGGACCTATTGTGCTTTTCTTCATATAAATACTTGGATGGATGCTCGTGTTAAACGTGCACAGACCTTTGCTGGGACCAGCCAGTCAGAAGACTGTTTGTTTCAGCTAACACGAGGCTGCTCAGTGTAAAAGAGAATAAGATTAATATGGATTGTTCAATTAGCTGCCCTAATAGAGTCCAAGAATTAAAATTTGGAGCTGGAATGTAGCAGAATAAGAATCTATAAACTATCAAGAGGTGTTATATGTGAACCTACAAGGTGCGCTGCACAGACGCAGAGTGATGTGATGAGCAGAAACTAATTAGGGGATCTCTCCATCATTCATTGGTGACTGTTTCCTTCATAAACCCTTTCAAATACGTCAAAGTCACCTTGACACAGTGACCGGGTAAGTGGAGCGCTTGTAGGGGGTTGGCAGCCAAAGAAGCCTTTTTGCAGATCAGTGGTGAGAGTTCTGAAGAGCTTGATGTGGGCCCATTCTATAATCCCCCCACCCCACCCCCAAACCTCTCTCAGGATAATTTGCATCCATTTTTCATCAATTTTTGTGTGAATTCTTAAGATATGAAAAACAGGCTCGGGGCTAGGCTTTTGAAAATGCTTTTTAACTTTTCTCTGTTTTCATGCTGAAAGATCGCCCCTGTGTTTGACGACTAACTATTTCTCACTTTGAAAAGATTATTCTGTACTCGTGTTTTTTTTTATTAAGATGTTTGGGTTGAGCAGCGTATATACCTCTGTGCTCCTAAATCCTGAATTAAGCGAGAGAGAAAAAATAATGTCTTAGTCGTTTACTAAATGGGATTATCCTTCCTGGGTTGTCAGTTTATTCATATATTTGAGTACGAGAAATCAAAGTAGAATCACATGATTTATGTATTTGTTAGTTTGCTATAGAATATAGTGCTCAAACACTGATATATAATTAAATTTGAATCCATGTAACCCCCCTACCGTGTATCCAATAAAACTAGCTACACAATAAATGATGCAATTTCCTCCTAAGCATGAGATGACTGTATGAAATCCGTTACCAGCTAAACATCCTTTTTTAAAGTTCTAAAATAAGAAAACACCACACGAGGAAAGACATCTAGGGAAGCAGGGAATCACCCTGCTGATAACCGGCATGCTTTTATTTTAAAGAAACGAAGCAGAAACCATCACAGATGAAACGCAACAACAAAAATCATTCTCCCTCAGGAGAACTCGTGTTTTTACATACTTGGACCAACTTTGGGCTGGAGCAGGGGCGCGGGTGCTGCGTGATCAATCAATAAACTCACACTTGAAAACTCAGTCGCTCAATTCAAATGCACTCATTCCAGTATTTAACACCCATGAGTTATTTCTCCTACCCCATCAGGTCACACAGCAATGGGAAAAGCAGTTTTTCCTCTCGGGTGAGCTTCAGCTAATGAGCTCAGCTTAGCAGTAGGTGTGCGAGTTGGAGCCGCCTGTACTGCTACCAGTAGGTGCTGGATAGAGCCACCGAGTAGGAAGGTGGAAGCAGTACATCTTCATGCCCCCCAGCACTTAAAAACTATCTGACGAACAGGAGAAAAAAATATGTAGTTTTTAAATTTTATAAATTGAGTGTTGGGGTTGCATAGCAGTGCAGCGGTGCCTCGCAGCAAGAGGGTCCTGGTTTTGATGTGGAGTTCACTGTGTACATGTGTGGGTCCTCTGCAGTGACTTACGGTGAGGCACCGACTCGTGTGGCGTCAGATGTTCACATGTATGGACCCAAAATAGGAGGTTATATTTAAATTTTAATTATGCCAATGATTAATTCTGCTTTGATCAACTCGATACTGTTCAAAAATGATGGGTGTCTCTCTTTTTAAATAATAAAAAAAAAAAAAACATGTATTATCTTACTTTTGTTTAGATGAAGTCCATGCTGCTTCATTTATTGTATGTGACACAGCGCCCCTAGAGGTGAGCCACAGCACTGCACTGGCTCAGCCCGCATTTCTTCCATGCGTTTGAACAGGCGATGCCTTAATTCCACAATTTTAACCACTAACATGTTGAAAAAATTCAGTTTTATAGAACAGTCAAGTGGTCAAATTTATTTTCTCTTATCACGGTTAGTATTTTAGTTGTCATGATGACGGGGGAGGCACTGCCTCACCTGCCTCACCTGACTGCACGTCACTGCTTCTCTGCATGGACTCCGCCCACGGTCCAAAGACATGCTTCTTAAGTAAAGTGGCCACAGGTGTAAATGTGACGGTGAACAGTTGTCTGTATCTCTCTGTTGTGTTCTTAATTTATGGTACGGCATTTGTTTCCATTTGCTTAAGTAACCCCTACGCAAATGTGCAGTCTTCCAAAAACCCAACAGTTTAACGTGGATGACACTATGTGTAGGTTAAATGCTGACTGGTTGTCTCCCAGCTGGTAAGGACCAACAACAGCACTATGAGATACTTTTATCCTGCTGTAACATTTAGCATTCTAGCATGTTGGGGCCCTTAACCTGCAAAGGACTGGCAACCTGTCTAGATTGCACCCCCCACCTCACCCCAGCTGGGGTGGGCTCCATCGCCCTGCAGCTGTGAATTGAATAAGTGATTAAGAGGATGGATGGATGCTGCAGTTAGTCAGCTGGCTAACTGGCTAACAAAGTTTTGGAGACCGGTAATTAAAATGATTTGTTACTGTGGTTATTAAAAGAACTTTAGTCTTTTTTTTTTTCTTATAGAAACACCTTCTGGATGTCCTGCCACCACTAAAATATGGCCCACTGGAGAAAACTCTGAAGAATTAGAATAGGCTTGACAGACAGCCACTGATTCCTGAAAGACAGCAAGTACAAAGTGATACTAATTACAGGTTGCTAAACATACAAGCAGTCTCACAGGCAGCAGAATATTCCTCCCAAGATGCCAAGCGAGAGCAGATAGCTGCCAGGCTGCATAAAAAAAGATGCCAGACAAATGGCAGATCTCTAACACAAAGCAAAGCAATACAGGGACAGGCTGTCAGATCTCTAGATGAGAATTTACCCAGCAAGGCGGCCAGTATCACCAGACTGCTGGAATGGCTGCTTACAATGTGCTACACGGTATAAAGATGTCATTTCTGCACACGTCCAACACGGCACCTGTGTGCATCCAGACATGTGTTATATGGCTTACGGAAATCACTGTTTTTACTGCAGAGCACTTAAACTGGAAATTAAAAAGCAAACTGTGAACATTCAAGCGCACACTGCGGCCACAAAAGTAGACATTGTACAAGGAAGCTGTGTTCTTCAAAACTCGGCTGCACGCGTCTGTGTTTCATGCACACAGAGTTGAATTATAGAAAATCGATTGATGAATAAATCAAGCCTTAAACCCAGAATTGTGGGTTCATGCTGCCGTCAGTGTCTCTATACTCTGGTGGCTGCAGGGACTGTAGAAGATTTTGAAATGCGTTAAATGAGGCACCTCGTTTGTCCTTTTTGGTCTAGCGAATGCACGCCATCCATCAAGCTGTCTGGTGACATAGTTTAGGCATCACGCTTGTCGCAGAATGACCCGTCAGCTTCTTAAATTTATTTGGTCTTATCTGCAGCTTACCTGTGATGTTGTTAAAACAGGGACTTAAATCTTTCTCTGTGCCGCTGTGGCAAGACGCCACGATCCCTTATGCAAAATCGACTTGTAGAAACCCAGCAAGTTATGACTTTCCTCAGCTCGAAACACAATGTAAACACGTACCGTAATGTGGAGCGCAGCTGTGGTCAGCTTGAGGGGGAAATGAGCTCTAATGAGGAGCAACTAAACATGAAGCTTAGGGTTTTTTTTCTGAATTGATTTGGGGTGACTGCTGTTGCTGTGTGGACTTGCAGGTAAAACAGAAACGCATATGATAGATTGCTTTATCGTTCTCTACAAGCAGCAATATTAGGGTTTTACTCCATTAGTGCTCCCTAACCAGGTTTCACTGTCAGCGCTGAGCTTTAGTATGAGGACAGTGTGTAATATGCAATTTGCTTCCGTATTAACAGCACAGACTAAGTGATAACTTCATTGAACTGCATAGATAAGTGGTGCATTGCGTTTGGTATGGAGATCTAACTTTCTCACCGTAATTGGACTTGATGATGAATGGCATTGTGGGTCCTAATGTGGCAGTATGGTTTCATCTTGGGCCTCTGGCTCTCACTGGCTATTATCTCCATCCCGTGAGGATACATTGTGTCTGAGCCTTTGTTGGCTCTGCGCAGTGGAGTGGAGGACCTAATCTATTTATCACAGGGTCTGCGTGACCACCCAGCCAGCCTGCTATATCGGATCATACCAGGCTCTCTTGTGCTCTTTCTCTGGGGAAGGAGGAAGTACCGATGTAACATGCAGCTTCACACCTGTCAAACAGTGCTGGTGTTGGTCATCCCTGAGGAGCAGAGCACAGCAGGGAATGCATTTAAATGTATTTTGTGCCATGGTTTTCTCGGCCAAAAGAACCTGGGATTTTGTCTTTTGCCACAGAGGTGTAATCCTCGGGCTTTAGCTTTAGATAAATCTGTAATGCTTTCAAAGATAAAGCATTATTAAGGACATGGCTTGCTTAGTGTTTGCGTGAAATTTCTCAGTTTAGGATGTTACTGAAGTGTTGTTGAAGCATGAATCTGGGTCTTCTTGCTGCTTCACCAACTTTTTGACGTGATGAAATTGCAAAAAAAAAAATTGAAGGGCCCCTCGGTGCAGTGTTGAGACAGGAGGGGGAAAAATACTCAATGTCTATCTTTTATAATTCAGGATACTGCCATTCAATAATACATTAACATTTTAATTGATGAAAGAATTGAGCTTTACAAGCAGCTTATGTGGTGCACCCCATTTAAGTAGACAGTGAAATGGCCCTCTGTACAGAAATACTTTGGATGAGGTGAAACATTTGTCAGATGGGAGCGTCTTCCATCGCGGGCCCGCCAGCCCACTCGCGTATGCGTCACGAATAAATATAGTTGAATTATTTCTGTTAACAAAACCTCGGTGTGAAGCTCATGAAGACGGTTCACCGCTGCACTTCCAGGACGCTCCAACCAGAAACGCGCATTAGATTTATAGGCATTGTTTTATACTCATCATCATCATCACGAGCATCGTCGGTGCGTGAGAACATCTGGCTCCAGCCTAAGCACGGGCCTCACTTCCCATTTAATCGATGTCATGAGTGTCATTCGCCTCGCATCCCTGGCGCGTCGCTGCTGCCTTCCAGTCTGGCATCCGTGTATACAGTGTTTTATTTGGTGCTCATTACACACGCTGCATATAGACGGCCAAATATTGAGTTTTTGCTGATGTTTCCATGGCAACACACCTCTGAACGGAAAGAGTTGAGGTGTGTAGTGTACTTTGCCTTGAGAGGCTGTTAGAAACCGGATGACTCGCCCAGTCATGGGGGGGGGCATTTATGGAATCCACCTTCTCTAGCCTCCACCGACACAGTCCGGTCAACGGGTTCAGCGAGCATTTGCATACTTAGGAGCACACCGCGGGCTACGATACAACCCCAATTTGCACTTTCATATTCAGGTGGTGTATTAGCTTCTTAATTTTGTTTGCAGTTGTTTCCCATTCGGTCGCAGGACAGAGGAGCTTGTCAAACAGTGAAGATGAAGCCGAAGCGAGTAGAAGCGCATGATTCATCTCGTCCTCGAGAGAGAACTCAGTTCCTCTGCATGCTGCTTCTTTACCCAAGTGCAGCATAAAATCCAGACAGGGATGGGCTGAGCTGTAGAAAAGGCTCGTGCAAGTGAAGTGATGGGAATCAGAAAAGCTCAGTGTGCACCGTAAACCTCTGGTTTCTCATTTTGACAACTGGTCACTTGAAAGACGCAATCCCCCTGTTAAATTAGTGAGTGCACTTTGTGAAAACACCATCTACTCATTTGTGCTCCAGCACAATATCAGTTTGGTTATCAATATGGGAATGTCCTGTAGGGGTGAAAATTAATCTCTGGTGCCTAAAGTGCACAGTGAGATGTGTGAATAATTCACAGCTTTTACTTTGTCTGACCTTGAATGTGTGTGTGTGTGTGTGTGTGTGTGTGTGTGTGTGTGTGTGTGTGTGTGTGTGTGTGTGTGCTTTTCTAGCTGGGAAGTGTTGCGATTCCTGCTGTCAAACCTGCGCTGGTGGATGGAGGAGTATCGCTTTGACGGCTTCAGATTTGATGGTGTTACTTCCATGCTGTACCATCACCATGGCATCGGTAAGACTGGTCTGTGTGCGCCTTATATTTCGGAGCTGTACTGTGTGTGTAAAGCCTATCATACTGTTCTTGTTTAGAGCGCACGGTGCAGTGTGCAGCTCACACTCTGGAGGGTTAAAGACAAGTTTAAGTTTTGTTGAGCGGTCAAACTTATCCCGTCCGTCACGAGCTGGATTTTTATGTCTGTGTTAATTTATATATACAAATGTATTTATTATTTGTAAATGAAGACACTTTACATTAACAGTTTCAAATGAAAGGTTAATATAAAGGTGAAAAAAATCATCCAGATGATTTTTGATAAACAAGTTCTGGTAAGACAAAAAGACTTAAATTACTGTACAGTAAATAAAATATTCTTGCTGAACCTGATTCTTAAAAAATAATGTAGGTAATAAAGTGATGCACCAAAGCAAAGGTGTGTTAGAAGCATTTTCATGAAAGGAAACAATAAATTCAGTTTAGTCTGGTGTTTCCAAATGTATTTATTTATTTTTATTTGTATACCTATATGCACTGTTTAGGTGAGCTTTAACAAAAATTGTCAGCTTATGACTTCTCACATGTTTGTGGTCACTTTGTGCGATATTGTTTCACTTTTCTTTATTATGTAACAGTTCAGAAAAAAAGCTCTGTATAGAGAAAAGGAAATATGAAACATATTTGCTAGCATAGTCGGGTTATACCATAAGTAATACTTAATTTTTTCTGTATTTGTATTTCCTTTGTTGTTTGTAGCATTTGAAGCAATGACACCAGTGGTTATAATGGTAGTAACAGCAGCAGTAGTGGTAACAAAATTGATATCGGTAACTCGATTTCTTTAAAACCTCGGCTGCCCGGTCAGGATGTTGTATCATGGAGAAACATCAGTTTCATCATTTCACAGAATATTGTGACACGTGTCGCTATAGAGGAAGTTCACAGGTTTCACTGGTGCCGTTTCCAAGTCAAAGTACTTTGAACAGCATCAAGAAAATTTAAGTTGTTATTTGTGGTATATAAATTATTATTTTTTTTAAGGATTTTAAAGTTTGAATGGCTGTATTTTGAGCGTGCAAACAACAAAGGACCAGTGTACTCATGAATAATATCCAGTGAATAATACTGAGTGCCCACCTTTAGAAAATAAAACTTTAATTCTCATTACGCAAACATGTTGTTATAATAAGATATCAAAATTATTCATCGATATTTGAGGTTATTAATAATTCCAGAGTTTGAATCTCTTTGACTAATTTGCATGTTCTGGTTTTGAGTCGCTGGAGGGGACTTTACTAGTTTCTTATCCAAATGCGCCTTCATTAAAATGACATTAATTTCACAATATTAAGAAATTTTAGGAAGATGTCACAGAGGTGATGCCCACAGGTGTGGCTGTGAGTGTGAATGGTTGTGCGTCTTTCTGCTCTGCGACATGCTGGCAGTCTTTTCAGGTGTACCCCACCTCCCCACCCCCCACGAGCCTCAAAAAGATAAATGGATGGATGGATGGAGTAAAGCAGTAGCATCAGTTAAAAAAATCCAAGGATGAAGGGTTTTAGAAGTTTAGGTGGAAACATGATGAGTGTTCACTGTGTGGGCGTTTACAGGCACAGGCTTCACAGGGGACTACAGCGAATACTTTGGCCTTCAGGTGGATGAAGACTCTTTGGTTTACCTGATGCTTGCCAATCACATTCTTCATGCCCTTTATCCCGACTGCATCACTGTTGCAGAGGTAAGAAATACGCTGCCGCACACATCTTTGCATCCACTAACTTTGCAGTGACACTGCCCACAGCTGTTATTAATTAAAAGCACTTATTAGTTAGGAATAGCTTACTTAGGTATTCATTGCTGTAATTAAATGGTAATGCAAAAGGAAATGGGATGTCACTCTGTTTTTTGCCTGTGGTGCAGGAATTTCACCCCTTTTTAATGTGTGATTTGCCGGGTGGTCTTGAAGTGATCTTTGCTGAAATCTCTGCTCACAAAACTTAAATGTGATATTAAATGGCAAACTTTTCTATAGGATGTGTCAGGGATGCCAGCTCTCTGCAGGAAAGTGGAGGAAGGAGGACTTGGTTTTGATTACCGGCTGGCAATGGCGATCCCCGACAAGTGGATTCAGGTGAGGTGTTTTCCTTCCTTTAAATCTGTCTGTGCGCTCTTTGTGTTCTTCCTCCTCGGCCACTTTTTTAGGTGACGCTGATAGAAAGTTAGAAAAGCTACAACACGCAGTCAGAAGACAAAGCTGGGCCTGTTGTGAGGCCGTCGTGACCTTAAGAAGCAAATGTTTCTGTGCACTGTTGCACTTTTATGTAGCATAGACCGGGAGCCTCGATAAACCTGCAAAAAATAGCAAAGTGGTGTAAAATGAGAACAGCGTGCAGTGATTGCAGGTGCAATTTATTTAAACTCAACACTGAAACCATACTGTAGGTTCATTTTAAATTTCATGGCAGAAATAGGAGTATAATCCAGAAAGTTTTGTGATTCAAAAACACACGCGCGCATATACACACCTATTGGCTCTCCTCACGACTAATTAGGTTAATTAGTAACAGGTCATTAGCATGATTGGGCGTAAGAGCATCATCCCACAGAGCCACGGTCTCTCTGAAGGGAAAAAAAAAAGCATGGTGATGGGTTTACTGTTCAGTGAAAGACTGTGTAGGCAAAATAGTTTAATTTACGAATAAAAAGGAGAGAATTTGGGGGTTTCATCATTTATGGTGCACAATATCATTAAAAGATTAAGAGAATAAACATGAATCTCTGTACTCGAGGGATAAGGCTGACAGCTGATACTGAATGACTGTGATCTTCGGGGCCTCGGGCAGCATCGCATTAAAACACGATCCTGTTGTGGAAATTACTGCGTGGGCTTAAGAACACTTCTGAAAACCGGTGTCAGTGAACGCGGTTTGTCCCTGCATCCACATATATAATGATTAAAATTATACCCAGAAAAGAAAAAAACTATACACACACACACACACACACAAACAAGATTTACAAAGACTGCCTTCTCTGGGCGCAGTCCTAATTCATGATTGACTGAGACACAGTGGAAAGCTACTGAAGAGGATGAATTCCAATTTGAAATTGTTTTTGGATATCATTGAGACCGCAGCCTAAAGGCTAAACGGGAGCAAGGCAGCCTAGCTTGCTGTGATGATATAGTGGACGGGACATGGTTAATTTCCACCTTCAGTGCCAAGCAATATACACAGCTTTTGGAGAAGCATGTATGCTTTTTATCCAGGTGTCTTCATGAGGAAAAAGCCTCACTTCTTTCTGCACATATTGCAGCGGTACGGCTCTGCAGATGCCGAGTGTGGGCTCTAAACCAGCCTCCCTGCAGCTCAGCCCCGAAACACTGAAAATTTAAACAAAAGGAGCTCGATGCAGTTGAAATTGGATATCAAGCAAGAATTGAAAAGCATTTCACTTTCAGAACTCCAACAGTTGGTCCCCTCAGTTCCAAAAAAAGGTGACGCAACACAGCTGGAAACGTGGCCCTGTCGCAGCTATTTGGAAACGTGTTTCTGCTGACAGTCTCGAAATGATAAAAGACTTTTGAGAAGGTTCAAAAAATAAAATCTCTTTGTTTCAACTTCCAATTAAATCCACGCTTTCAATGCATTTTGTTTCACCCACATTTACTCAGCGTCCAAACTTTCCTGGAGAAATGATCGTAGAAGTAAAATGCATGAGAAGAAAAATAGTCCAAACTTATTTGTGTGATAAATAACTTAATGATAAAGATGGTTTTGACTGTTTGTGGTTACTGTTTCTCAAAATGTGCAACAAATGCCAAACAAACTGTGGACTGTGAGGCCTGAGGAGGATTAACTTGGGAATGAAACGTATATTTTCATGAAACAGATAACATTGAATCAAATTCTAAAATCATATTTATAAATAGGTTTTCAGGGGATTCAAACTGAAGAAGGTCTTTTTGGCTTTTTAACCCCCCCCCCCTCCCTAATCCTACCCACTGTGCAAGTGGGAAGGTCAGTATTTATCTATCCAAACACTGAGCTATGAATAAATGATGGAAGCGACACAATTGTTATTGAAAAAGAAAAGCTTTTGACTTATTCATTCATAATGACCTTTTTCTTAGATCAGTAATTTTTTAAAGAGTCCTTTGCATGGATGTGTGGAGATTTTTTTTCTTTTTTTTTCTGTGAATGGGAAGAAAAATAAGATTTAATAATGTGAAGGTCATCTAGTCACTGATCTTTGCAGAAATTTCTTCTGTGGTGTTTTTTTTTTCCTGAGTGAAGCTTTAAATAGGCTTGCAGCCACCTTTGCATTTCCCATTATTCGCTCTGAAATGTCTGTCCTTGACGTAGCTTATATGATATCAAAGCGGGGGTTATTTGTCTGTTTGTATTCAGTGCTGTTTCAATTCTCCCCAAACAGTTATACAAGCTTAATTGTTAAAAGCAGAAACGGTGCTTTCCTGTGAAAAAAGGGTTCATCACCGCGCTGACTGTCAGGGTACGCTGGCAGAACAAGGCGACAGTTATTGTCATCTGTAACCCAAAGACGGTGCGCTGCAGAAAATGTGCAAAAAAGATGCGTTTTTAATTACATCACTATATTTCAGACAGTAGGGAGTGTTTGTTAGTAGCTCTCAAATCTGGATATTTAGTTTCCTCGGCGGCTCTCTGCATTTCAAAGTTTATCGGATTCTTTATTTACTCAAAGAAATTAAAAAGTAAATTGTCTCTCAGAAATCTTTGTTCATGTCATCGTTTATTTTCTGCAGGGAGAACATTTCAAGGCGCTCCTGAAAGCTCGCTGTAGCGTTTCTGGCCGACCATCAACGTTGCTGCCGTGCTTACAGACCAAACGAGCTTAAACTGAACCTAGGGATCAGAAGTCGTCATTTCATCAGGATTTTTACGTTACCTCGTTATCACGTCTTTTATTTCAGTGCAATATGTTTTACTACACTACTAGAATAGAAGTCATTGAGGATATTTTAGATTTTAGGTTGAGTTTTGTTAATTCAGACAAATATTACAGCAGAAGATTACCGTTAGTTTGGTATCGAGTACGCCTGGGCGATATGGACCAAAAGTAATATCGCGATTCTTTTATTAGCTGAATGGCGATATACGATATATATCTCGATATATGATTCGATATAACTGAGTCAAAGCTACATCCAGTACTGTGACAGACTGAATGAACAAAATTCTATCTGCAGGATTTTACCCATCTCAGTAAATCCACAGACATGTACGCTGATGAATCACAGCAACCGGCCCACCCGCTCCATGCAGCATCTGCAAGCGCATGAAAAAAAGACCCACTTCCGCTATTAAGGTCAACCCAACTTCTGCTGCGTACGGTGGCACCCTGTTACCTGCAGCTAGGTACTTTTGGGGGTCCGGGCGATTCCAAAGCGTACGAACAGACGCAGTACGAAGGCTGTATGTACACAAAACACGCCGACATCGGAGGATTTCAGATTTCCAAAACTCTCCAACCTCACCTGAAAAATTCACTAAATTTGAAGCTAGTCGCTTTTGGGGGAAATACGTTGCCAGCGGGGTCTGAAAAGCTGCTAAATCCAGCGACAAAGTCCCTAAGTTGGGAACGCTGTCATGCTGTCGCTTCCTGCATGATTTCGGGTGAAGCGTAGAGGGGCGGGGCAGTGTGGAGCTGTGCAGACTGGGAGGAGGGAAAGGTGAACTGGTGGAGCTACAGTATGATTGTAACGTGGCCTAGACTATATCGATATAAACGATATTGTCTCATTTTATATCGCGTATGAAAATATATATCGATATTTTTTAAAAATCTG
This sequence comes from Bujurquina vittata, assembly GCA_015106715.1. Taxonomy (NCBI): domain Eukaryota; kingdom Metazoa; phylum Chordata; class Actinopteri; order Cichliformes; family Cichlidae; genus Bujurquina; species Bujurquina vittata. Next base: position 313 of record VUQK01038709.1, on the reverse strand, counting down.
TGTGTGTGTGTGTCTGTGTGTGTGTGTGTGTGCGCGTGTGTGTGATGCAGCAAAGCTCGAGTCTCTGCCAGGACTAGCTCGCAGGCTTCGCTCCATTTTTGTAGTGCTGGATTAAGAAAGGCCTTGTATGGAAGGCTGAGGTCCTTTTACCTTTTTTTTTTTTTTTTTTTTTTTTTTTTTTTTAAAATTTTTTTTTTTTTTTTTTTTTTTTTTCTTCTTTCCCCAGTTTTTGTTGCCCGCTGCCTTTTTTTTTTTTTTTTGGAGGTTGCCATCAGTTATTCTGGGTGGCTTTTTTCTCTTTTTTTTTTTTTTT
>VUQK01038707.1:0-10861 GCA_015106715.1 Bujurquina vittata | reverse complement strand
CTTACCTCTAGGTCCTGAGGAGACTGGTTGCGGCTTCTTACCGCCATTATTGAGTATGTTCCATGACAGAAGAACATGCACACACACAAAATTACAACATGACTGGATGTATGTGTGTAAATGGATGAGTTGGTGTATATGGCTATGCATGGGTTTGTGCGCATGCACATAGCATGTTTGTGTGTGTATGTGTGTAGTGTGTATTTGTGTATATATGTGTATATATGCAAATATATCTTTCTTGGATTTTTTTTGTTTTTTCTTCTTTTTTTTTCCTCTTTCTTCTCTCTTCTTTTTCACTTTATTTTTTTCCCCCCCGCCTGTCAGAATTGGCATAAATAAATAAAATAAAATAAAAAACTAACAGGAACAGCCTCTAGACAACCTATAGAGCTCTTCCTGTAAAGTAAATATGTTTGGTCCAAGAGTGCATTCAGATTATCATTCTGACTGCAAAACTGCCAGACATGACAGGCTTAAAAAAAAACAAAAACAAAAAACATTGTTATTGTTCTTACACGAAGAAAGAGACGGGAAAAGGCTGCTCTTTGCATATATTTAATAATCAGCTGTGCACAGGACCTGAAGAAGAGTCCAGCCTGTTATTCTTTCAGTATAATACTCATATTAAAAGTATAGCAGCAGTTATGTTAGTGAGTGACTGGACAGGCCCAGTGACTTCTCTGTTTCTCATATAAACCTTTTCAGTGCCTAACCTTCAGCCACCTGCTTCAGGTCTGAACATCCTTCAGTTCAGTAGAGCAGCAGAGTTAATGTCTGAATTCCAGCACTGACTTTTAATTAACATCCAAGCACAACAGTGATTTCTTTATTCTAGGTAAATTCATTCATGTAAATGGATTAGCTAATCAACACCGACTTTCCTTTGACAGCTGACTGCTCGAGGATATTAATTACTGATTAGCTAGAAATCATGCATTTAGGTTACTAAAAAAGTGCAATGACGTCTCAGGTCCTTTATGTCAGTTAGTCCAGTTTACACAGTGGAGGTGATGGAAAGTAAACACTGAACCTCTTCTCAGTGTCTCTTCTCTGTCTGCAAGTTTCTTAGTGCACCCCATTTTATAGCAACAAATTAGTAATTAATATCAAACTTATGAGAAAGGTGACCCCTTGAACCTAAATAAGTTAAATGATATGAAAATAATGGCAGAAAAAATCTTTGGGAAAAATCTATCAGAGGTGATCTGGGATTTTTTTTGACAGTCCCGCCATTCAGGTCATCATGTTTTCTGCAGTATTTAGTATTCAGTATGCCTGCTCGTTAGCCAGTAAACTGCTTCACTGGCTAGCAGTAGTTGACAGATAAGACTGAGGTTGTAAAGCTGTGTAAAATGCAGTGCCTTATGTGATTTAAAAAAAAACAAAATAAAAAACAAGCTGTATATTTTGGTGGGGGTAGGAGGCAAATTCAGTAAGTGTCAACCTCTGTCTATAAGTCTGGACACAGACGGAGAGGACGGAGATCAGTTCAAACAGAATTTTATTCACACCAAAATAAGTTCTCAGAGCCGGTGAGCAGCTTGGACTGAGGTTCCACACACCCCTTTCTCTGATTCTCTGCTCCGCTGAAAAAGTGCTTCTGATCCTTCAACTATGAGGCTGCTGCTGGTGAGCTGGAGAGAGGAGAGAAGACATGAGCATCGGAGGCAAAAATAATTTGAGTGAGTGACTGTTTTTAGTGGGAGCCGAGCTGTGTTTTCACTAGCAATGCGACAATCTGGCATCAGATAAGGAAAGCTTCCATCTTTTAAAAGCCAGCATCTTAATCACTCTGACCACCAACAGGTGACTAATCAGAGCAGAGACCACAGGTGGTTGATTACAGGGGTGGAGACCACTCCACTGATCCCCCTCCGGAGGAGCAGCACAGGGCCTATGAACACAAACACACACAGAGAAAGACGAAGAAAAAGTGAGAGAGCAAATCGCGGACCCTGACAGTAAGGATTTTCACTATGCAATGGTTTCAAACCTCACACATCAACCTTCTCACTTTGTGTACTGCTTATTTTTCAAGTGATTGGTAATTCATAGAGCTTGTTAATAACTCTCCAGTAAGGCAAAAGAAAGTAATTATTTTCCACTGTAAAAAATGGCTTTTTTGAATTTACTCAACATTTAAAAAATAAAAAAAAAAAATGGAAAACAGAACTTTAAGTTGCCATAAGTCGACACAACATGTACACAGATCAAAATCTTAAGTTGGCAGAATTTTAAAATTCAGACTTAAGTTTGCTCAACTTGGATCAGAGTTGTCCAACTTTTCTCCAGGTGAAATGCTCAGTCAGTGCAACGTATCATGTTTATAAATGAGAACTGGTTCTCAAACATTTTAGCTGGAATTTTTTTTTAATTTAATTTTTAAATTAGAGTTGTACTGTCCTGCCCCGGTGCCTTGCCAGGGTCGACAGCTAGTTAACTCCTCTCCAACAAACCACACAGACGTCAGGTTGCAGTTAACTCTTTATGGTCGGTTAAAGTAGGGTAAAACTGTGAAACAAATACAGTTCCATTCAGAAAACGGTTTCACAGTGCTATAGAAAATAGCTTAGAAGCTAGCCAACAAATAACATACAACAAAAATGGTACTCCACTAGGGATTACCAGGCCTCTAAACTAGGTAGATCAACATCAGTCTCACAATATACGCACTCGTATGCATATAATGAACGCAAACATACCGCCGATGCCTTCAAGGGCTGACTTGAGAATAAGAAGACAGAAAATTGCAAGCTTGTTTCCCGCATTGAATAATGTCCACTGCTTATGACATCATCAGGCGATGCCTCAGATACCAAAACATGAAAACACTACCCTCATGTTCCCAGTAGATGGCATCAATGGATCATGAAAACCTTACAAACACCAAATTTCTCAGTAAGTAGAACAGTAGTAGAACATTAAAAAGAACAAGAGTTACAGTTACAGTGTTACTTCAAAAATAAAACTGGTTTTTAAAAACTTATTTTTTAACAATTTTACAAAACACCTTGATGTCCTTGGTTTATTAACATAAAACTAGAATGGGGCAATGCAAAAATGATCCACTTAAACTGCTTTTAAGTTTGTTTCTATGTTTTCCATTGAGTTTTGGTTCTGTCACTAGTTAGCTGACTTTAAACAACACAGTATTACTGTGGTTGCTCTGCTCTGAAGCTCTCTCAAATTAATTTTCACCGTCTCTCTAAGGGAGGGGCAAGCCACCTTTTGGAGAACGCTCATTTCTGTGATCTCACTCTTTCAGTCACTGCCCAAAGCTTGTGGCCATAGGTGAGGGTAGGGATGTAGATTGACCAGTAAATCAACAATAACAAAGGGATAGTTTACTCAAAATCCTTGTTAAATTATCCAAAGGTAAAAGCAGCCAGTGATGGTAAAATCCTCCATTTGAAAAACAGAGCTTTTAGAAAACATCAATGTAGTAAATGAGTATGAGTTAGGAAAAAGGAAACAGTGTCTTAGTTGCTGAGAATCCTCAGGTGTAACACTTAAGAATAATGTAAAAAAATAAAAATTAAAAAAAGATAATGTACTGTAGTACAAAAGCAAAAATAATAAACTTTATAATGTCCGAAAGAGAAAAGACTGTCACAGAACTGGCTTCGTTTAGTACACCATCTGGTCTGACTAACCATCTCCAAGATGTACAGAGAATGGCCAGGCTGCTTTGTGCTGATAGGAAGGTAACCACTTTTTACAGCCAAGGTACTGAGAATAGCATCTCTTAAAAACACCTTTAAAGCAGATGGACTATAGCAGCAGAAGATACTGCTCCTGTGATCTAAGAACAGGAAACTGAAGCTCACACAGTCAACGGCACATTGGAAAAATGTTGGCTGATCTGATGGTTCTTGATTTCTGCTGTGGTAGGGTCAGAATTTGGCATAAATGAAATATTGGCTCCTGCCTCTCTTGTATCAACATTCAGGCTAATGATGAGTGTAATAATGTGAGGTATACACTATTGCCAAATGTGTTTGCACGTCTGCCTTCACACAAACATAAACTAGAGCGATATCCCATTCTTTTTTAAATTTGATAATATGCAGTGAGGAGAGACAGGAAAGTGTGAGAGTGACAGGGGAAGACATCCGGTACATGGCGACAGGTTGGGATGTAAAGTTGCACCACCAAACGGCTCCGTGGCCACCCGGGCTCCCCCATCCTTAATCCAGAGGCTTTAATATGATGCCTGCCCCCCCCCCTCTCCTTTTGCAGCTATAACAGCTTCAGCTCTTCTGGGAAGCCTTTCCACAGGTTTAGGAGTGTTTATGACCATTCTTCCAGAAGCACATCTGTGAGGTCAGACATTGATGTTGGAGAGAAGGCCTGCCTCACAGTCTGCTGTAATTTTCCCAAAGGTGTTCTATCAGGCTGAGGTCAGGACTCTGTTCAGGCCAGTCAGGTTCCTCCATGCCAAGGTACTTGATTTCATACACCTGTGCCATGGGAATGATTGGATCACCTCAATCCAATTATTTGGATGGGTGAGTAAATACTTTTGGCAATATAGTGTATTTTCTTGGCATACTTTGTACCAACTGAGAATCATTTAAACACAATAGCCAACTTTAGTATAGTTGTTGACAATGATTTCCCCACACTACTGTCTCTCGGGCTTACAGAGAATGGTCTGAAGAAGAGAAAGTATCCAGTGAGCAGCAGTTCTCTGGTCCAGACTGCTTTGAGCTGATCAGAATGCAACATTAACTCAAATAACTACTTGTTAGAACTAATGGATACAAAACATCTCTGAATGCACAACACTGCAAACCTTGAAACAGATGCACTACAGCAGCAAAAGACCACAGCTGGTGCCACTACTCTCAGCTAAGAACAAGAAACTGAGGCTAGAATTCACACAGGTTCAACAAAATTGAACAACAGCAGATTGAAAAAATGTTCCCTGGTCTGATGAGTCTTGATTTCTGCTTCATATGGCAGGTTCAGAATTTACTGTAAACAACCCGATTTGATTATAGTTCAGGCTGCTGCTGCTGGTGTAATGCTGTGGGTGATATTTTCTTGGCACATTTTGGCCCCTTAGTAACAAGTGGACATTATTTTAACACCACAACCTATGTGAGTATTGTTGCTGACCACGTCGATCCCTTTATGACCTCAGTGTATTGTCTGATCGCTGCTTCCAGCAGGATAATACACCATGTCACAAAGCTCAGATCATCTCAAACTGGTTTCTTGAGCAGGAAAGTGAGTTCACTGTACTCAGATGGCCTCCATAGTCACTAAATTTCAATCCAGTAAACCACCTTTAGGATGTGAAAGAACAAGAGATTCACATCAAGGATGCAGCTGATGAATCTGCAGTGAATCATGCTGGTATCACGTCAATATGTACCAAAATCTCTAAGGAATGTTTAACGCTTCAACACTTTTTGAATTTGTAATAAAGGAATTGAAGCAGTTCTGAAGGCAAAAGGGGATCCGACCCAGTTCTTGCAAGGTGTACCTAATAAAGTGGTCAGTGAGCGTATAATGGGTTGAGTGGAAGCTTTGGATATAGAGGAAAGCAGAGAGCAATTTTCCAAAAATGTTCAACTTCCTCTTTGAATACTCTTGAATTTTCAACAGCATTGATTCACTGCAGTTATTAACATCAGAGTATCCAAGTATGTGTCACAGAGGAACAACATTATGTATCTCACAATAGAAAAAAGTGCTGTGATCAGTGAGTGCAATCAAACTTGCCCTCCACAGCCTATAATTGGCCATAAAGACAATATCAATAAAATGCAGTAATATAATACCAATTGCAAAAGTTAAAAGAGTTGTACTATCAGGCAATCATGACAATATCTTTTCAAAATGCATTACAGTTACTGACGTAGGAGTATTGTTTTTATGCCGTATGAAAGAAACTGCTTTCCATTGATCCCATTCCAATCTACAGTATCTTCTTTCTGACATTGTGGAATATATGGGAAAGTATGTTCCATGCAACAAGCTTTTTTTTCAAGTTAAACTTAAGATAGGCCATGGTTTGTTTGTCATAATTATCTGATATGTGTTTTTGTTTACATACATTTTTATTTGAGAATTTTTTAACCAATATTGATTTTTTTTTTTGTTTTACTGCATGGGAACCTAGGACGTAATGTATGCGGGAAAAGTTAAAAGGACGCTAAAGTTTAAGAAACTATATATTTTTAAGGTGATGTGGAATTGCACATTTTTTCCTTTTCAACAGTTTTTGTTATGCAAATGGACTCATAGCCTGTTGGTTGTGTTCAACCAGCAAGGTATGTTTGTGTACTATATGCTAGATTATGCATATTTATAATAAAATTTTTGCCATCTGTATGATATAAATGTGTGCTTATTTTGTACAATATCATACATTTTGCACAGTTTGATGGTAGATTTGACGTTGAAGTACCATTATTAGAATAAATCAATTAGTAAGTGAAGAATTGTGTTGTGTATTTCCTGGAGGGAGTCATAGTTTGGTTAAAGACATTGCAAGTTTTTATTCTTTTGATTGATTGAAAACAAAAAATGAAATTGAATTGAATTTTGATGGCATAGTGCATTGTTGTCAATGCGAATATATATGATTTCACATCCTGTCAGCCCCACACCTGTGTGTGTGAATGAGGAGGAACAAACAAGTAACTACTATGACCGTTGTGTGTGTTCATCTGTGAAGAAAGTTATCCAGATTACAAAACATAATTAAAGCCGCAAGCGGCGATGATCAGGCCCTCACACCTGGCGCGTGTCGACCCCCGGCGCATGTCAACCCCTGGCCCGCATCAAGCCTTTGCGCAATCAGAGGTTTTCGCTGAGGGGACGGTAGCTGGCTCACCTGGGTGCGCTCAGCACCGACAGGCTTCTTGTTCCTTGCGTTGTTTTACCACCAAATGCCTCCCACGTCCACTAGGTGCAGTGAGTGAGCGCTCATTAATTAAAGTGATTTGACGCTGTAGGTAATGCCTTCGCCCATCAACAAAATTGTAATGATTACAGGATGACAATTTTCTGTTCAGTTGATTTCCTGTCACCACTAGGTGGTGTTTTGAGTACAATACAAAGCTGGTAGATGGGTGTGTCCAGACTCATTAACACTCTCATTAAGCCTCTGAAGTTTGGGACAGATTGGACAATGTTTGTTTGAGATGTGACAATTTGGTGTACTGTGGTATTTGAGTGAAATGCCATATTCAGAGGGTTGCTAAGGCAACACCGTTCGAGATTCTATAGAACCTTGCAGAACTTTAGATGAACTACTTGTATAGATGATCTGGAGCCATTTCTGTCTCACTGGGACAAATACTGCAGGAGAAGATTCAAATACAAGGCCTGAAAATAGAGAAAAAGTGAAAAAATGACACTTTAAACTGAAGATGGCTGACTTCCTGTTGGGTTTTGGGTATGGGTCCAAGAGACACCTTAGGATTTTACATAATCATGCACAATTTCAGAAACACAGTGCAACCACAGCTCTGGGGCTGATTTTTTTTTTTTATACCTTTCTAGTGTCTGAAGCTGAAAAAAGTCCAAATTCAGAGGGTTGCTACGGCAACACCGTTTGAGATTCTATGAAACCTTGAATAACTTTTGATGCCCTACATGTGTAGAATATGTGGAGCCATTTTAGTCTCACTGGCTCAAATATAAGAGGAGATAATTCAAATACAAGGCATGAAAATAGAGAAAAATGCAGCAAAATGACGCCTTAAGCTGAAAATGGCTGACTTCCTGTTGGGATTTGGGTATGGGTCCAAGAGACTTTATTGTACGTCTTAGGATGTTACATAATCATGCACACTTTCAGAAACACAGAGAAAGCACAGCCTTGGGGCTGATGTCTTGAACCTTTCTCAGGCTTGAAACTGAAAAAGTCCAAATTAAGAGGGTTGCTACGGCAACACCGTTCGATATTCTATAAAACCCTGAATAACTTTTGATGCCCCACATGTCTATAGTATGTGAAGCCATTTTGGTGTCATTGGCTCAAATGCCCTAGAAGGAGTTCATTTAAATAGCACGACTGAAAATGGCGAAAATTAACACCTTCAATTAAAGATGGCCGACTTCCTGTAGGTTTTTGGGTGTGGGTCCAAGAGACTTTTTTGTACGCCTTGGGATGTTACATTAGCATGCACAGTTTCAGATCTGTCGAGCAAAAAATCTGCTGTTTTATTTCCACATACCAGTAGGTGGCGATTAAACCTTTAAGGAATTTATGCATATCTATATGTTTAGGGCAGGAAGCTTATAAAACCATTAAAATGTGACACAGATTGGGCAACGTGGCTCTAAGTTACAGCCCTTTTTGTGTTCATGGCGAAACATTGAACTTTGCCATCCTGCCAGGGTCACACCCTTTGGCGAAAACTCACAGCATTGAAAACCATGTAAGACCAACTCCTTAAGGCTTTCCAGGGAAAATTTTAGGGGGTTTTGCTCAACCACCTTGGAGCTGTACCCTAAAGTGTAAAACGTGATATTTCCTGTTCCCACTAGGTGGTGCTGCGACTTTTGTCAAATATTAAAATATGTATGTGTTCAGGGGCGGAGGCTTATCCTACTGAGCAAATTTGATCCAGATTGGAGTATCTATGTATGGATGAGAGCCATTTAAAATTTTATGGTAAAAAAATCCAACTTCAGGGGGGCAAAACGACCACGCTCCCTTTTCAAAAACTTACCATCTACTAGATTTAGAGTCCCCCAGGTGTCTAGATTACTTAAACCAAATATGAAGTTGATAACTTATATATTAGAGAAAGTCTGAGGGGTGTAAATCTCCAAATTTACATGTTTGATTCAAAATGGCAGACTTCCTGTTGGGTTTAGGGCATGGCTCCAAGAGGATTTTTTGTGCGTTTGAACATGTTACATATGTGTTTAAAGTTTCATAAATGTACGCGAAACACAGCGGTGGGGCTGCAGTTTAGGGGGCGCTAGAGAGGCAATTTTTATGGACCTTGCCCAGAACCACTGAAATAAATAAATTTTCACCAGGTGTGACGCATGTGCAAAGTTTGGTGAGTTTTTGAATATGATAAAGCCGCCAAAACAGCAATTCATTTGCCTGAATAATAAAATAAATAAATAAATAAAACATAATAAACGAAGCAAATACAGTAGGGCCTTTGCACGTTCAGTGCTCGGGCCCTAAAGATTGGGAGTGAAGAGGAAGCATATCTAAAAGTTTTCATACTAACACCTTTCTTAAATTTAGAATAAAATCCAAATAGCTCAAATATTCAAATTATTATCCATATATTCAAGCATCTGTCATGTCTGAGTGGTGTGGCAAGTAGAGTGGGCCCAAATGCAGAACTCTGAGGCTGACTGAACTTAAAAGGTGACTTTATTATAAACGGAATCCAAACATACAACGGAGAAAGCGACTGATGGCAAGCAGGAACAAAAACCACACCTTCAGGACACAACACAGAACAGAGGTGGAAGCGGACAATAAATACACTGAGAAAGACGAGAGAAAACCAGAAACAGCTGGGGAGAACAGGAGGACCAAGTCATACTAATGTAGGAGCAAAACTAGACAACACACAGGGAACACAGGACTGTCAAAATAAAACAGAAAGAGACCAACCAAAAAGCACACTCACAACATAATACACGAAAACCTGACACGGGGGAAATGTACACATAAGACAAAAGCAACCTAAACACTGATCCTCAAACACAACCAAAAAAAAAACAAAGAACAGAACGTCAAAGAAAACTCAACATTGGCCCAGGACCATTACAGCATCAATCAAACATATCACAAAATGACACCAAATACAATACCTGAAACTGAACATTACATCCATCAGTGTATGTAGGCTAATGTGTATGTTTTAGCTATATTTTCTCAATGACCTTTTATAAAAGCAAAGTCAGTGGCCTTGAACTTAAAATTATTTCTCATGGTCAGCAGGAAACAATTCATCTCAGAGCTTTCTGGTTGAATAGTTAATGAGAAAATAGACTTTAGTTCTTGCCCTGTGCCTTTAAATAAATTCATTGTGGATGTCATTATATTTTGAATAACTACTTCCAGTATTCTTCGCCCACTCACGGGTGAGTGTATCTAAGCTTTTGGCTGGTACTGTACCTCAAACATGAACTATGAAAATGTCTGAAAATAATAACCCTTTTGTGTTAACTTTGAAGTCATTTTTATTTATATAACACATTAAAGCAACAGAAGCTCATTCAAAGTGCTTTTCAGGCAATCACATTTTAATTCCAGGTCTCCAAACAACCCAGTTTCAAAACACCTGAAAAATAGTGAAATGTGTTTTTTGTTGTGTTAACTAACAGTGGAAAAGATCACAGCTGTTTAGTTGATATTAAAAAGTATTAAGATTAACCATATTGATGAGGCATTCACTTCATAAGCCATGACACACTGCTCTCCTCTACATACGCTGCCTTGATAAGAATATCAGTATTGGCAATTAATATCAGCAATACAGGCTCTGTATTTACTTTGTATTGTATTGATTTCATTGGTATCGGTTACCATTATAGATTACTACAGTAACTCATGCTGAATACATAATCTGATCTGTAGCATTTCCATTGATTCTTTTACTGTCAACATTCTCATAGTGATTTACTGTAGATTCTCTGCATGTAAACCTGTTCTGTTTGATATTCTGTTCATTTGGTAATACCAGAGGATTTGATGATGCAGAAAATGCATTATTTAATTTTTTTTTTTATTTCATCCTTCAACTCTGAGTACAGAAAATCTCTGTTGGACGCGGACAGCTTTTAATTCAGTGTTATTTATTTATTTTTTTTCTTGACTCACTCTTTGACAGCTAACGTGCTCAAAGTTTTTTCATTAAAT
>VUQK01038705.1:12815-23781 GCA_015106715.1 Bujurquina vittata | reverse complement strand
GGATGCAGAGACACCCCCCCGCGACGATGGGGTCGTTTTTTGGGGAGTGATGGAGGGTGGGGGGGGGGGGGGGGGGGGGGGCTGCCCTCTGTGGTGGGGGCGGTGGCGCAGATCTTGGGGACTGCGGCGCTCTGTGGCTCTGCGGTGTGTCGGACTGTTCTTGGGCACCTGAGGACCTGAGGCCCTGCCACTGGCCTGCACAGGGGGCTGGCCCCTGGCGGGGCTGGTTTCCTGTTGGCCACGGGTTTTTGTGACTCTTGGGGGCTGTGGATGGCTCGGGTTTCCTGGGTCCCTCTCTGCCTGCCTCTGGCTTCTCACGGTGGAGTGATGGCTTTCCGCCCTCATTGGTAAGTGCATTTAATGACATAGACACAGTCACTAACACAATCACAGCATAACAAAATTGTTGGTTTTTTATACTTCATGCCTCGTTTTGTTGTGTTTCTTTCAAGTAAAATAATTTTTCCAAATATTGTTCTTGGTTTTTTGGGGGGTTTTTTTTGGTATGTTGTCTTTTTTTGTTGTTGTTGTTATGCAGTCACAGCAGTTGATTTGGTTTAGTTAGTTTGCTCACGTTCTGTCCCCTTTTTTCTGTCTTTTCCCCTCTTTTCTTTCTCAGCCTGTCAACTCTGGAATAACTAGAATTTGTACAAATACACAATTATAATACAAGGAAAAACATTACCAAGAAAAGCCTATAGAGAATCTGTAGAGCTCATCTTGCGAGAATAAATATGTGTGGCACAATAGTGCACTCAGAATACTATTGTGCTTGCAGAAACTGCCAGACATTACAGGCTTAAAAAAAAAAAAAGAAATGCTGTGGTCCCTGGGATTGGTCTGTGATTCCGAATCTCGGTTTATGTTTAGCATTTTGTTGTTACAGCCTGTGAAGCTTTGAGTTTTTGTGTTTGTTGAATTTTTAGATTCCTGTTCTGATTATTCTGCCGATATGTGAGGTAAAGTTCTTGTATTGGTGAGCCTTTTTTGGTTGATGTCCAGTATAGTTGTAGTAGATGCCTCCACAGTGTTTCAGTCTTTCTGCCTCTGAGGTCTCTTTGTGTTTATTGTACACCTTGGTAAGTGTTAGTACTCATGTCTGTATAAGTCTCCTTTGGTTGTTTCCTGTTTGGCCTCTCACTCTGAAGCAATCTGCCCTGTGAGACCCTTGGGGACGCCTCAGTGTCCCATCAGAAGAGCTGGAGGAGCTGCCTGGGGTGACGGAGGTCTTAGGCTCCTGCCGCTTGACCTGAACCCGGAGAAGTGGCAGAAGATGGATGGATGTGATAAAAATCTAAATAGACCTGAAAATACTTTCCCTAGGGAAAGCATTTGCTAATGAGTCGACCTTTGCTTTTACACATGCTGCTGACACATGGATACAGGGAATTAAACTGCCTGCTGTAGTAAAGAGGACCTTTTAATGGTTGCAGTTCATAACATTTTAAGAAATCAATGAGAGGAAAGGAGGTCAGGGTCCGAGTGAGGAAATAGGAGCTGAGGAGCCATGGTGTAGTGTTGCTTGCCTCGTATTTCATCAGCCAGGAATAATTTTTAAAGCGTTACTTTCAGAGTTTCCCAGTGGCATACATCCCCAGTTTAGATTAAATGTCACAGGAAGCGGGGTGGCTGTAGCTCAGGAGGTAGACCAGGTCACCTCCTTATCGGAAGGTCAGGGGTTCGATTCCTGTCTGCTCCAGGCTGCGTGCCAAAGTTGGGCAAGATACTGAACCCTGAGTATAAATGCGTGTGAATGTTAGACATTAAGCACTTAGCTTACTTACATATGGAAGTGCTTGTATGAGTGGGTGTGAATGTAAACGTGCTGTATAAGCGCTTTGAGTGCTCAGACAGAGTAGAAAAGAGCTAGTCCATTAAATTACTCAGATCATAGTGATCTATAAACAGTTTTGGGAAAACTTTGGACAAACAGATAAACTTCTTCAAAAGAGATGAAACCTCTGGCCAAATATCACTGCCTTTAAATGAACCCTTCATTAAAACACGGAATTTTCAAACCACACATCTGCAAGCTCTGGAAAAACATTTGCTTTTTCTGGGTTAATGGGCCAGGTTCCTCAAAAATCTGACAGGATCTGTTGTTACTGGCGACCGGCGGGATTTGATGACCATAATAGATGATTTCACGCCTCTTTCAAGGTAATTTACACACTTAAATGAACTAGAAGGAGAGGGCATTTTTGGGGCCTCACTCTGACCTCCGTGAGTGGAGCTGTTAGGGTGTCCACCACCATCAACACCGCCGCTGCTGCTGCTGCCGCCGCTGCCAGCCTGGGCAACTTTGATAATCTGCAGTCGGATCAGCTCGATCTTGGAGCGGCTATCCTGAAGCATCTGCTGAGCTGTGGACAACATCTGATCCTGGATAACGACATCACATCAAGAGACAACAACAACACTTCATCGCAGACAGGTCAGCTGGGACTGGAGCAGCATGCTGATTGAACACAGACAGAGTTTAGTGGAACGTGTGGTGGAACGTGAGGAATTCATCAGAGACAGGGCTGTGCACACAACTCGTTTACATATCGGAGCAAAACAAGAGCAAAAGAAGACATAGATTAAGTGAGAATAAGATGCTCAGCTTGGATGGAAACAGTATGACTTTGCACTTCACTCACCTCGGGGTGATTCTTCGCTCCTTGTTGAATAAGGATTAATTTGTCATCCTCTGTGGAAGTGGAGGTGGCGAGGGGGGACTTCTCAGGTTGCGCCGCTCCACCTTCACTATCCTTGAACCACAACAAGTCCCCAGATGTTATGGTGCGTTCACAGACACACTGACAGCCTGCTTCCTTGGGTGCATCTCCTACATCTTTAGACCTTGATCAAACAGCCTGTGCTCTTGTTTGTTTTCTTCTTTCTTCCTCTACAACACATCGTTCCCACTGCGTCCTCATCCTCCGCTCTGTAATCAAATCCCCCCCCTCTCTCTCTCTGTCTCTTTTAGATGGGCTTCTTTCTGCAGAGTTCCTTTTCAGTGCCAGCACTGCTGCTGCTGCTGCTCTGACAGCACTGATCGCCTGCTCAGGGCTCGGCATTGGCCGCTGCATGACCACATGTTCCTGCTCTGCCACCAACCAAAAGGCAAGCATAGCTGCTGGTGCTCTCTTTGGGACAAAGCAGAGAAGAGCCTGCAGTGCTTAGGAGATTTGTTTAACCTGCTCCAACAAGAATGAAACGTGCGAGACTTTAATAGCCACACTGATAGCAGGAGGGGGGGGAAGAAGTTCCTGGATGTGATGATGTAGCCTGTCTGGCTGCTTTTTACTGACAGTGTGGATGTTTATAGGCATGCATACATGACTGCTCTATGGTTGTGTTCTTCTACACCTCAACAGACAATCCGTCATGCCTGCCCTAAATTAGACTGTTAGCTTGACAGTGTTGTGCCAAAATTTATTGGTATTTTCCAAAAAAATAAATAAATTGCTGGTATTTAAACTGTTATAAAGGACTTGTTGGCCTATAATCTAACATGTCTCATACACACAAAGAAATAGAGGTACGAGAATGGACCTAAAAAGGTACAAAGCTTTGTCGCTCCAGCTGTACCCTAGTGGAGTACAACATTGTACCTCTGAGCCTAGGATTTTGATATTGTACCCTTGGGGTGATTTACTGTGGACCTTCAGAGGTACAAAAATCAGAAAGCACATTCCTGTCACAAGGTAGAAGCTGCAATGATCAGTTTTTGTCAAAGTGACTTTTGCATATCCTTTATTTATGCAGGTAAAAAGTGTCACTGACATTAAAAATGTCTTTTGTCAAAAAAGATCTGGCCAGGAGGGCAGCAGAAATTGCAATAAATGTAACATAACACTTCTATAAACATATTTTAAGTGGCCAAAAAGGACTGACCTGATTACAATGTAGGACACAGAGTAGGAACAATGATGTAAAGTCGTGAGGATACTTACAAATCAGGTAATTTCTTCATTTTATATATAATCCCTTCATAAATCCTATTGACTGCAGCCTATATACCAACATAAGTAATGATGTTAATATTAAAAAAAAACACAGAAACATCAGCAATTGCTTTGTGCCAGGCAATCATTTTTTGGCATGCCTACTCAATTTATTAATAATTTGTAACATATGTAAATCAAACAAATAGCTCAGGTTTAACTAACAAGAATGAGGCTTCTACTTCCCACCGTCATTCAGATGTAAGTGCTTACACGTCAGGCCTGGACTTAATAAGCTTAATTAATGGCCAAAATTAATTTGCAATTCAAATACGATATTAATAAAAGTAGTCTTTGGATGTTTTTGTTCATCTTGGGTGTGATCTGAAGAGAAGAGGTGGTAAATGAGAAATTAGACTTGTTGTAATCAGGCTGTTACACATTCACTGACCTGAATATCGTCTCATTAAACTGGCAAATGCAAAACTAATTTATTAGTAGCTTTGTTTATATGTGAATACCTAAGCAAGCTACTAGACATAACTTTACTTATATTTTCTTTATTCCAATTTAAATTTAAAAATAAATGGAGCTGGGATCAAACTCTACTTCCACCTTCATTTAGCTTTAGATTAGGACCTTCGCCCTGGCCTGAGTAAACATAAGTGACTGCAGTTAATTTGATAATCGAATATAATATTATTAAATGTAAACTTATGAGTTCTATTTTTTTACGTTAGGATTTAAAGCAAACAGATGGCAATAAGCAGAAAATGCAGACTTTCCACTTGTAATTAGGCTGATGTTTTCCTTACTAAACCGGCAAATACAAATATATTTTTATCATAGCTTCGTTTATAAACACAATGGGGAACTAAGCAAGCTCCCGGACATAACCTTAAACACAATATCGTCTCTATTCATATCTAAAATTTAAAACAGGAGCTGCAGTTAAACTGTTCCTAAGCGCTAATTAGCGCTGACCGCCGGGATGAGAGTCTGACTTCCAACTGACGTTCAGCTTTTTTTAAGTGCGCCAGTCGGAAGCTTCGGCCTGGCCTGAGTACATCGAACTGATAACTGCGAGTTCATTTCTTAACCCAATGCGATATTAATAAAAGTAATACGTGGACGTTCTGTTCATTCTGTGTGTTATTTTAGGAGAAGAGACGGCGGTAAATGAGCAGATTGGGGCCGAGTAGGGAGACCTATTTTGAGAGGCGGAGCTGGTCGCGGCTCCATTCGGCGAGGCGCGTTCGTAATGAAAGGAGCGCGTGAGCGGCGCTCGCTCTGACTTCCTCGCTCCTCGGCAGCTACATTGTGTGGAGAGCAGCACGTTGTTGGCTTCTGCACGCTGAACTTTACGCCGAATTAACGTTCTCCTGTTCAAGGAGAAACCGGATTCAAAGCAATCAGATATTATCTTAGACGTCTGTAAGTTACCCCAGCTTGCGAAAACATGTCGGCCTCGGCGGCAAAAGTGAGTAAAAAGGAGCTGAACTCGAACCATGACGGAGCGGATGAGACCTCCGGTAAGGGGAATGGCGGCCTCCTATTCACCGCCATTTTCACTTTCTTCTCTTTACATGTTTTGCATTGCCTCTTGGTGCATTATTGTTGCTATTTTTTGAGTGCGGTGCGCTGATTTTTGCATTACGCCCCGGGAGCTTGTTCACGGCTGGCCGCGGCGGTTGCTGTGTGTATTCGCGCTGCGCTAACCGCGGCTAGCTCCGCGGCTAACATGCCGCTGCTCCTGCCTTCTGTTGTTCAGTTCAGACCGGTGCTCAGAGGCCATGTTAGCTCCTTCATTTAGCATCATCAGCGTGGTCAGTGATGTCGATGGCTCCTAACTGAGTGGCCGTATGTGATGCTGGAGGAGTATTGTTCTGGGTGTAGATGTAAAATCACCTCACGCGATCCACTTAAGGGTTAAATCGGGATTTTTCTGTGTTTTAATAACTGGGAAAGTTGATAGTTTCAATTAGCAGTTAGCCACCTGGTGTTGTTGTTGTAACGTTACCTAACGCTAGCTGACGACGTTGTTTTGTTACCGATAAAGATGCATTTAAATCCAGTGGGCACGCGTTCAGGTAAACCGGATAATTATTATATTATGGTGAAAGCAGGAGGGACTCCCGGTGTGTGAGGGACGGTTTCACAGTTATGGGGGGATATTCTGGCATCTGTCCGCGGGTTTGGTCCCTCATGTTAACGCGGCTTTGCGTGTGTGCGCACTCAGATGTCCCACATTTAAACCACGCGGCCTTGTAGGTAGCAGCCGGCAGGAAACTGAGTGTTTGAGCCGCTAGAGCTGCAGCTATTGGCCGCTTACCTTACCTTAACCTCCGGAGGATTTAATCAGCTATACACCGTTACCCGCACTGTACTAATGCGGGACTATGTTAGCTTTGTTTATACTCCTGTAGGCTTTGTTGAAGTACTAAACTTAGTGTAAAAGGGTGTTTTAAAGTGATGGCAAATTGAGTTTTATTTCTGTAAGAAAAGTTTGTATGCCAGACTGAATAAATGGAAATAATAAAAACTTACTGTTTCTATGTGATATATGTAATAACCTGTTATAACTATTTTCCCCACAGAAAAAGAGCAGCAAGAAGCTATTGAACACATTGACGAAGTTCAAAATGAAATTGACAGGTAATAAACTTTTCCTAGCGGGGTAGAAATCTCACAGACGAGTTCAGCTTTTGACCAAAAGAGGAACTAAGAAGTTACATTAAGATGCTGCAATCTTGAAACCTGTGTAATCACTGACCCATATTAAGATACAGATTTAATTAGCCAAAAAGATGAGTAAATTGGTGTTACAGTAGTCTCAATATTTAACAACCCATAGCTTAAAAGGTTAAGTAAAATAAAATGATACAAAGGAGCATAAAATAAGATGCCTGTGAATAAGAATCTAAATACCATGAGGAACTCGATGTGGAAAAATCCAAGTAAATAAAAGTATTCTGGTATAAGAGGCTTATTTATGATTATTCAGCCTTTGGCAACGGTGTGGATTTATTAAAAGATGAAACAACCAATCTCTTTAATTGAATGTCTTTCATTTAATTAAGTATAATTCACGTGAATGTGAATTGCACTAAATTGGATGGGGAAAAGTGAAATGTCACCGTGAACTGGTTTTAGTTTTGGTAAAGCCAAAAGTGTACATGAAATTAAAGTTTGGGCACGGCTCTGTCCACTGTTGCATATCCATATCTGTGAATAAATATAGCATTTATCTCTGTGTGGATATTACACTTGGTCACCTGGATTATACATATTTTAAACTTTTTTTTTTTCTTTCCTCCTTGCTCTCTCCAGGTTGAATGAGCAAGCCAGTGAGGAGATCCTCAAAGTAGAACAGAAATACAACAAACTCCGTCAGCCATTCTTTCAGAAGAGGTCAGAACTGATCGCCAAAATCCCCAACTTCTGGGTCACCACGTTTGTCAACCATCCACAGGGTGAGTGGTTTAAAAAAAAAAAAATGGCATCACAGTGGCCAGCATGAATGATTTGGGCAGTGAATGGGGGTTAAATCGCCATGCCTGTGTGCTGTTTCTTCTACAGTATCAGCCCTACTCGGGGAGGAAGATGAAGAAGCACTTCATTACCTGAGCCGAGTGGAGGTGACGGAGTTTGAAGACATCAAGTCAGGCTACAGAATAGATTTTGTAAGTTTCTTAATGGTTTCACATAAGAGGTTCACTTTTATTTTGTATGTTGTCTCACCTGGGTTTTTATTTGGTTTTTTTTTAGTATTTTGATGAAAACCCGTACTTCGAAAACAAAGTTCTTTCCAAAGAGTTTCATCTGAATGAGAGTGGAGACCCGTCTTCAAAGTCAACAGAAATCAAATGGAAATCAGGAAAGGTATGCAAGCGAGTGGATCTGCAGCACTTTCAGTTACCATTTTTATCATCACCACATTGTAGCAAGCTCATTGGCTAAAGACTTTTGAGTTCTCCTTTTATCCTTTTTAATTCTGAGCTCATTAGTTTAAATGAAGTTAATTTTTGTATAGGATGAGACTTTAAACCAGCAGCTGAGACCATGAGACATTCACTGAGGCCATAGATGAAGTCAGACCACTTTCCCACAGAAGGCTTTGCAATCAGGAGTTGCCCCCTACTGGCAGTTAGAAGTAATGCAGGTTGAAGGCAATTATCTTTCCACAACCCAAAGCTGCTAATTGTATAGTTTAGATTTTATTTGTAATTGTAACTAGGTAGATTTAAAAAAAATAAATTAATACGCTCTTGAGTTACAAGGTGGTGTAGAGAATTTATTTCCTCTACAATAAACTATTTGAAAACTCGTGTGTGTTTTAGGACCTGACCAAGCGCTCCAGCCAGACACAGAATAAAGCAGGAAGGAAGAGGCAACACGAAGAACCAGAGAGCTTCTTCACTTGGTTCACTGATCATGCTGATGCCGGCGCCGACGAGCTTGGGGAGGTCATCAAGGATGATATCTGGCCAAACCCCCTGCAGTACTACCTGGTATGATTATGATCAATTTTTAATCACTGTCCTTCGATGTTCCCACATCTTTGTGTCCATGAAATTATAAAATGAGCAAGAAAAGTGAAATTTCTCATCTCTAGGTTCCCGATATGGAGGATGAAGAGGGTGAAGGTGAGGAAGATGAAGAGGATGAGGAGGGTCTGGAAGACATTGATGAGGAAGGAGATGAAGATGGAGAGGAAGATGAAGAGGATGATGGAGAAGATGGAGAGGTAAACTTATAAAAGTTGATAAAATTAATGTAAGTGGTCCTTGTTTTTTCTTCATTTGCTAACTGGGTGACGCCTCGCTCTTTCAGGACGATGAGGGAGAAGATGACTAAGAAAACCACCATCTACCAAGACCCTGAACCTTCTATTCCCTCTTCGGTTTTTCCACTCATGTTCGGGAGCAAAGGTTTTAATTTGTTTTTGTTTTTTTTACTTTCCCCCCTTAAATCCGTGTGTGCTTCATTTTTCATTCTGAAGCCTCTTTGACTTGTTGGTGCCATGTTATGTTCTCCCTCGACTCATTTAAGACAACTGGCACTTTGCCCTGAATTGTACCATCCCCCTCAAAAGTCATTTTTAAAAAAAATGGAAAAGAAAAATAGAATCAGCACAGCATCCTGAGTAGAATTTGAAGACTATTCACACAGATCTCCTTCTGTTCAAGGTTGTGTGGTAAATTGATTAAAGCCATGGTGTAGTGACCTAGCGCTAGCAGACCTCTATTTTCTTTCCCATATACAATTTTTTTTTTTTTCATTTGGGATGTTGAACCCTGAAAACTTATTTTCCCCTACGTGGTTAACGAGTACCAGCTCATTCCTTTGACTTGTAATGTTTAGAGGGAGGGTGGGGTGGGGCAGGAGTATGTTGGATATTGGGGAGAGTGGTTATTTTGACACCATTTCTATGGGACTTTTTTTTTTCATTGTATTGTTTTACAGATATCCATGAGATTTGAAATGACATTTTTAATAAAGAACAAAATGGAAAAAAAAAAAGCTTGTAAATTTTGGCCCCCACTGCTTCATGGGTTAAAAAACAAAACAAAAAAAAACTTCTCGGAATTTACATTTAATCACCCTTTCCTTTTTCGCTGGGGGGGGGAGAAACTGTTTTAAATTTGAGGTGTACAACTTGCTTTGTTACAATAATAAAACTTACTGTGTATACATGTGTGGGAGTCTTCAGACCACGTGGGTGCATAGAATTGTAAGAATATATTCAGGTTGCAGCATTGGCACCGGGGTTAAGCCTAAAAGCTCCATCAGCTCGAGAAGGATTTTGGAGTCATTAACAGGCTTGAAGCAAAGTCCTCTGTTAGCAGGCGATGGGCGATTAAAGCCAAGAAGGTGTGCTCAGATTCCTCAAAGTTGGCTTTTGTCACGCTGTCAGGCCAGTCACTCGGCTGGAAGGCCCAACCTGGGGGGAAGTGACAAAAATCAGTTACCTGAAAGCAAGCAGTGACTTGTTCAGGTGTTTCAGAGAAGTGGAAGTGCATCAAAACGGGTTAACCATCCAAGCCTGAATTCAAATACATGAAATCCTGATGTGAAAGTGGGCTGACTGCTAATCTATGCATTGTATAGCTTAAATTCTACGAAACAAGAAGTGCTTTTAAGTTTGAATAGCATGCCCCAACATTGATTCATTCAGTGTGGTTAGTCTGACCTGGAAGCAGAGTCGGGTCCATTGTGAGGCTGTGCAAATGAAAAATGAGTTGCAATAATTTACATGGGCTAAAATGAAAGTTGTGGCATAGACAGTAAAAAAAATACTGATGCAGGCGCCTTAAACTGCCGCCAAGAGGTGAATTGTGTGGCTGCAGCCCATAACTCTTGGTGTTAAAGAAGTTCTGGTAAAACAACCTTGTGCCCTCAAATGTTCCTCGTGTGGGCTGACTTGCTCATTTTGGGGGATATTAAACCATTGGGTTGATTTCATAAAGTGCTCATGTCACGATTTTCTTTTAAGGCAGGTTATGATATCTTGTATGTTTACAGGTAAGGTTGTAAGGAAAGTACGGTAATATAGTGACCTAAAAACTTAAAGTAGGTAAGAGTTAATTGAAGGGAACAAAAAGTAGACGAGAAGAATAAAACTGACAAAATTATACAGAAATGTTTGAATTTAAAACCTGAGAAGGCGTTGATGCATACGTTTTTGTGACCGTGTGTTTGTAATAGTAATAAAAACTTTTAAAGTACTAAACTTTGACTTGAATAAATATTTAGACAAAGTGTTAAATCCAGTGTTTTGAGGACATATTACCTTAAAACTCTTCTTTTTAGGCGTCACATTAAAACGTTTATAATTTTGTTGTGTTTAATACAATTTCCGAGAAATTGTTTGCGATTAGTTTGACAGGAGACCGATATTTACGTTTTTCACACCTGGTTTTGAGTTTAGTTACCAATAACAACACAGGTTTACCCACCTAGGTGAGTGTTACACCTGGGACAGGTGGCCACAGTCCAGGAGAATCCCGGGAACCAGGAAAATCGCTTGTCTG
>VUQK01038705.1:0-12795 GCA_015106715.1 Bujurquina vittata | reverse complement strand
AGGAAAATCGCTTGTCTGCCGGCCAGTGCTGAGTAACGTCGCCCTTTCTGAACGTGATCACCTCAAAACGGTGGCCGTGGGGGTTTTCAAAAAGCTGAACGGTGACCCTTCGGCCCCCGACCAGCGTGTCGTTACGGCTGGAGAGCACCAGGCGGCTGGGTACGGAGCATATGTCCGTCCCGAGGGCTAGCTCGTGTCCGCAAGCCCGGCACAGGATCAGGGTATCCGTGCTGCTGGCTCCCCGCTCCTGCGCCTCCGCAACACACGCCTCACCGGGCTGGTAGGCTCTGAAGTAAAATAGGAGCATAAAGGAAACACATGTTAACTGCCCCGACATGTTCGAACATGGAAGGCTAACCACAAGCTAAGCTAGCCGAGACTTTTAGCGGCTTTGTTTTCAGTCGAGAAGGCGCATGGAGCGAGAATCAGATATCAGCACAAATGATCAAACATAGAAAACTCGTAGCACTAATTCTTTGGGTTTATTATACAGTTTCGATTAGTGAACTTTAGAGGCGGCTCGCTCCTGTTAAGTGTTAGCTTAGCGTTCGGAAGTGCCGCGGAAAAAGACAGGAAGTGTGTTCATCGCAACTCTTTCGGCCCGGGACTGCGCGGTATTTAATTTAGCAGGAAAGCCTTAATCATTCATGTGCTGCATTTGAACTGGAAAACATTTAACAGGAATTTTAGTTCTTTATTTTTTCCATTATAGCGGTTTTTTGCTTAATTCACGTTTTATGCTTAAAGAGAAGAAATTCCTGGAATCGACACAAGAAGTGTATCTGCTGCAACCCTGTTGTTGCTATAAACATGCAACAGCTAATATATTTTTATAAACTGACAGCAAGATTGTTTTTGTGCCTCCTTTGAAACGAAGCATGAAAACACTAAAAGGGTGTTTTATTTTTTCCCGACACCACGTGAAGGCAGCGTAGACTTGACCATTCTTTTGATGGCCCACGTTACCACGGACAACGGGTACACGAAACTCTCCTCCCGACCAATCACAAAACGAGATCTTGCAAATCAGCCAATCAGGTTGGTCGTTGGTAATCCAAACAACCGTTCGCTCTAAAGGAAGAAGTCCAGATTCATTTTAGAGGCCTTTTGTGCATCACTGTGAAAATGTGCCGTCGCTTTTTAATCTCTGTTGTTACCGGTCCATACTAAGCCCAGACGGGACCTTCAAGAATGAAAACCCGTGATTCACCGCCGCCGCCACCGGTTCACCTCCACGTACTGGAGAGCACACCTGTACACGTTCACATGAGGAGGAATCCCAGCAAAACCCCACAGGTTAGCGCACTTTCCACCAATACTCCACAAGGTTCACGTCACTTTTTCGCACTGTCATATGCAGTGTAGTCACAGAATTAAAATGTCCACCCGTCTGATTTCCGCAAATCAGTGCAGTGCAGTGCATCTTTTAGCAAGTTTTCACTGAATCTGTTTACCTTTTCTAAAGAGTTGGGATAAAGGTGCCCAGGTGAAAGGTGATGGAGGCAGGCCAAAAGTCCGGAAGCCGTGGATCCCTCCAGGAAGACTGTCCTGCAGAAGAGATGTGGACTCCCACAAGTGCCAGGTCTCTCAGTAATGTTTATCTCTGTTAAATGTCCTGGGGAATGTGGAGAGGATAACAGGACTGCTGAAAGTGTTCATAAAAATACCACAAATGGAGCCGAGTTACTCTCATTTAAAGGCTGATTTACTAATTACTAAAGTTAGCTGCTATCCATGACTACAGATACTCATATAACCACCAATCCAGAGTAAGAGTACCATATTTTCCGGACTATATGTCACACTTTTTTTCATACTTTGGCCAGGGGTGCAACTTATAGTCCGGGGCGACTTAGAGTCCAAAAAATACAGTAAGCTCCTTATTTGCCCTTCCTAAGCAGCTCACAGCCACACAGCACATATCACTTTGACACTCTCTGCCAGTTACAGCACAATATGCACATCCCAACATAAGACCACTTACAAGAAAATAGTAGCAGTAAAATATGTAGACACCAGTAAGTACAAAAAAGGGAAGTTAGGTGAAAGGACCTTTTCCAGCTGCACTCACTGTTAATAAGGGCAGACAACTGTTCCACACACATTCACACCTGCAGCCAATTTACAGTCCCCAGCGTGCACGTCTGTGGGAGGAAGCTGGAGAGAGCCTGCGCAGGAAGAACATATTAATCCTGTTGGATAAACTTGCAGGATAAGATATTCTTTTATAGGATGAATCAAATGATGATCCTTTTGGTTTAATTCTCCTTTGAGATTAATTTTCTTATTACATTTCTGTTTCTGGACTTTGTAATTTAGTTTAAAAATACCATAAAGAATTTAGATTAAAGAAAACTAAACTAATGAAACAAAGCTAGGATTTAAACATTTTGATCCTGTTTTATTTCTCAAGAACTTAATTTGGAAAGTAACTCTTCTGCTGCAACAACAACAACAATAAAATCTCAGGAGATGCATGAATGATGCCTGAGTTTGGTGTGCAGCTTTTCTCGGTCTTCTTTGTGATCCCTGAACCTTATTTCCTCTTCTTTGTGTCTTGTGATCAGACAAACCGAGTGCAGCATCAGTCGGAAAGTGGGATCAGACATCAGCGCGAAGCCGAGGAGCAGGAGGAAGAGCTGGATGCAGTGTCCAAGAACCTCAGCAACCTACTTGGAGAGCAAGAAAGCTCTCACCGTTTAAAAAAGTAAGTCGAGCTTCAGCAGCGTGATACACGGCCCAGCTCTGTACTCGTGTCGTGTTCAAAGCTCGCCTGCTTCAGTAGTGTTTCACACAGATGACGGTTATAAACATCACTTCTTGAGGCATTTTGTTCTGTGCTTATCCGGGTAACTTCGGGGTTAACCCTGGCTTTTCTGTACCCTGGGTGGTCCGCTTCTTACCAGGCTAATCACCGTGGCAACTTATGCTACAAACCTAACCTGCTCCGGAGCAGGTTAGGTTCCAGATTAGAGATCAGCAGGTATAAAATCCCCGCCCGCTGTCCACTCAGTCCAGGAGAAAATGGCGTCTCTCAGACCTCTGCAGTGAGCGCAGGAGGGTCTGAAGTTATTCAGTATCGTTTCGCGGCTAACAAACTACAAAAATGGCCAAACAGGGTGGAGTGGAAACGCTCTGCAACCTGGAGGGGGGCGGGGCCTGAAATGTCACATTTAAAGCGAGCGCACCAAAACCAGCTGCTCTAAGACTCAGAACAGGTGTAACAGAGGTTCTGTGGAGCTCCAGTAACGAGGAATTCACACCCAAGCATTGCAGCTCTACTTTATAGAGGCCACACGGGAATGATTTACATATGAAAAGGAAGGATTTAAAAGCATGATACGTGCTCTTTCAAATCAGCTGGAAGCTCCACGTTTTCACCCAATCTTTTATTTCCAGCACGTTTTCAGCTTGATATTCTCTGCTGAAGGAATACGTTTTACTTACTAAAACCACTGAATGAAGCACAACTCTGTCACAGGAATGTGCGTGTATTCATTTGGTGATTTTAGAAAATGTATACATGTGTTTCTGTTCTAACCTGCTGCGTCTCTTTTACCCTGCTGGATATTTTAGGTGCATTTTGTTTACAGGTCAGATTCCTGGGGTCAACACAGAGAGACGGATGTGCTACTGAGGGCGCTCGTTGAAGCAGAAATTGACGGCATAGCTGTAGCCAATCAGCTGACAGCCTTGAAGGAAACTGTCGACAGCTTTGCCAAGGTAAAGTCTGCGCTATAAGATGCTTTGCTGTACCCGGTAAGTCTGGTAGATGAAGAAGTGAGGCAAAGGGAACAGATGTGGAGTTGTTTGGATGCACACGGCTGCTCTCTATTTATTCATTTATGTTTTAGGACAAGAAGCAATCAAAGCTGCACGCAGCTTCTCTGGAACGGCAGCAGAAGTTGTTGTTGGAGAAGATTGAGATGTTTGATAACACAAACCACAGCCTTCGACAGCTCCTCAGAGAGTGGAGCGAAAATGAGGTACAGGAAGAAGACAAAAGCTAAAGGAGCAGGAATGTCAGTGTGCCATTATTCACTCCCAACTCTTCCTGTATCCACAGCGGGAATCGCTGGTGTGGTCAGAACAGAAAGACTCTCTGAAGAAGAGACTGGTGGACAGCGAAGCAGAGAACATGGTGAGTGATTATCACCTGCTGAGTTAGCTCATTTTACATCCGAGCAAATTCCTGAGAAGATTTTTCTTCCTTTGCAGCGCCTTGCAGCCAAACTCACCCACAAAGAGAAAGAGGTGTCTAAGCTTGCAGAGGATTTGGACTTTGAAAAGGTTCTTCACAACTTGCAGTTGGTAGAAAGATGATGACACCTGTCAGACATGCACAGCCTCACCGATCTCTCCCGCTCTTCCTCTGCTTCCGTCTGTCGTGGCAGGACAACGTGAAGACGACCGAGGAGCTTTCAAAAATCCTGGACTCAACCCGCAGCCACCTGGAGTCTCAGCTGAGCCGAGCCGAGGCTGAAAAGGCCGGACTGGAAGCTCAGATTAAGGTCTGTTAACACAAACTGCAACAGTAACACACTGGAACTGGCAGATACTGAGCACAGACAGTAGTGCAGGCACAGGTTCTACTGACAGCACGGCAGTTAGGATCAGAGAGATGAAGGAAAATCCATATTTTCTACTATGAAGGCAAACGCTTGTGTTAGAAACTGCTGGGACTGTGCGTGTGGATAAATGTAAGGGAAGTCTCACAGCTCAGGAAAAGGAGGGCTGCTTTATTACAGCCAGGCCTGCCGTCCACACCTGAAATCCATGTGCAGAAGAGCCGACACATTATTCACCATCAGACCTGCTTTTGAAGTTACTGTAAGTGTGCGCACTGCTCTAGTTTTTCCATGCATGACATGTGAGGCTGCAGGTATTAGCTATTGTAAGATTTCAGATGATATTATTTTTACACAGCTGTGACAGAAATGTGACTGAAACCTGAAACAGTGCAGCCTCCACCGTGCTCCTGATCGTTATAAAAATAGAAGTTAATGTGCTTTTGAAAATGTATTTTGGGGCAAAATTTCCAACCTTTTTTTTTTTTTTTCTTTTTTAAAAATTGCACTTTGTGCACTTCCCAAAATCGCAACCATCAGGTGCAATATAAAACATGCTTCTTTTTTTCAGTATGGCTGAACTTAAAATCACGCACCTTTAGTGAAGTATCGATACTAAACCACAAATCTATGATTCATTTGAATATACTCGTCATCCGAAATGCTCTGGAACTCCTACAGCAGCTTATGGGATGAGACCAGTAAGAAATAAACCCATGTTCACACCTTTCTGTTTCTGTTTAACTGTTTCGTTAAAGCCAAATGAGGTTTTCAGCTGGGAAAAGTGAGTCTGGCCCACTTTAGCTGCGTTGTTTATCATCGTCCTCGTTCCTGACTTTGTTACATTGAGAACCAGTAAAACCTCGATTATTTTAAAGTGCACATAGACTTGACCAATAAAGCTCATTCTGAATATAAAATCTGAGCCTCTGAAATGTCTTTTCATTTCTTGCCATTGATTACTCTTTAAACCGGTTTTCCTGCTTCTCTGCTCTCTGTTGGTGCAATGCAGATGATGCAGCAGAGCCAAGAGCAGCAGCAGATTGAGCTCCAGGTGCTGCAAGAGGAGCTGCGAACTCTGAGGGAGCATAGGGAGGCTGAGAAGGGGAGACCTGAGCACAAAAGTCTGGCGATGCTCATCGAGCAGGCGGAACGGGCCGAAGAGTCTGCCGGGCGGCTCGCAGAAAAGCTTCAGGAGAAGGTCAGCATGTACAAACAGTGCATTTAAAGTCGGTCATTAGTCACACATTACCTACAATTAGTCTGTTTGAAACTACTTTCTGATGGTAGAAGGATCGATGGACAAACAGGGGTAAATAGGAATATGGTGTTTGGTTCCTTTGTGTGATCTTCACACCTCTCTGTGGTTTATTCTGCATGCAAATGAGTTTTCTCTCTGCTGTCCGATCACGTGATCTATGCAAATCTAAATCAGAGGAGAGCCGCTCGGCTGAGGGGAAAGTTTCCAGTGAAACACACAAGAGGTGAGGACAGGCTGAAGGAGCAGCAGTCTGAGCCTGTGCATGACACACACACACTTCCTGCTTATTCTGTTCTTCTTTACCTGCTCACCTTATTGCAGGTGACTCCTTTGTCAGGAGCGGTTGAAATATAAATGAATTTGATCCATGGTTAAAATGTGCGTTTCTTCTTCTTAAAGGAGTCGCAGCTGGCTCAGGCTCTGTCCACATCCAATGACTGGTGCCTCCACCACTCAAAGGAGGCAGCTGCTAAAGAACAGCTGGAAAAGGAAGTCTCTGCTCTCAAAATGTGAGTGCATTCATGGAAATGTACATTTAGTACAGCTCATTTCTGTAAATGTAGCCCAGCATCACCAAATGTAGGAATTCCCCTGAAAATTAGGGCTGCTCTGCAAAATTCCCAATCAGTACCATCCACCAGGTAGCCACTTTTGTTCCTTCATATGGAATTTGAGGCCCAATTCTGACCTGGTGGATGATAACGTGTCAAGGAGACATGAAGGAAAGGAAAGATCTTGAAGGAAAGGAAAGTTTTTGTCATCAGCAGTCATCAAGATGGAAGAGGAAAGCTACAAAATCAAAGCTTCGAAGCATAATTGGCAAAGGAGCTGGTCCACTGGGACCATCACTGATATCTGGAGGATGTCTGAGCCAAGGCTGAGCTTCCTGATCAAGGCCACATACAATACACCTCCTAGCCCCTGGAACCTACACCCAAATCTGCCAACTCTGCGGCTCCCCCAATCCAACCTTCTCTGGTTGCACGACAGCACTGACACAGGTATACTGGGGTCCTGCAGGCTGGAAACAAATATGGCAGCCCAGTTACACCACAGCAGCTGATCCAGTTTGTCCACGAGGGGAGCAGAGTGCCAAGCTGCCCCACAAACGAGAAGCGCCTTCTAACATTAGCAGGTCATTGGCAGGTGACAGCAGACCTTTGCTGCCAGCTGAAGTTCTCCAGAGAGATCACCACAGCATCACTGCAACCACGTGTTGTGGTCTGGTTCACGTCCATACGAATAGTCGTCATGGATGGAGCTTTTGAGAGAGGAAGGAGAAGGATGTGAATCTGTCAGCCAGATGCTCAGAGCAGAAACAGGATGGAGAGCACTCACCATTCCAGTGGAACATCCACTCAGTGGCTCCTGGAATCTCTAGGAGTCACACGAGCAGGGTTCTAGCCAGAAAGTTTTTTTCAGCCCGGCGGGGTGGGGAATGGGGTGATGCTAATGCTAATTAGCGTGTGGTTTTCCGGCACCGAACAAACGCTAGTGCTAATGATGGCCCCCGCTAGCAAACTGGTTACAGCGGTCCTTTCTGGTGGCTACAGTTGAGGCAAAGAAAAAAAAAAAAGAAAACATAGCTGACAGCCTCTGCATAGCGAACGCACACATGCACACTCATAGCACAGAGCAGTGGGGGCATGGAAACACTCGTAAGCGATCCACACAGTGTCGTTTTTTCCAAGTCAGGCGCATTCACGACCGTAACGAGATCACGGCTGCACATTGTGAATGAACCTGCCCGTGCTCTGTAGTAGATTGAAAATTGCGATAAAATGATACAGGCGCAAGCGGGGAGATAGCAGCAACCTAACCGGGGCGGAGTGCTCTGCTGTTTGCTAAATGCAATCAGAGCAGAGATCCGAAAATGAACCGGAGAAATTCTCAGCCTGGTGCAAGGGCGTCTCAGCAAGGCGGCACGCCTGGCGATCAACTGCTAGCTAGAACACTGCACGAGGAAAAGAGCCAACCAAGCTCTTGCAGGCGAGCTTCTGGCTCTGAGGGAATGATAAGTTATGGGACAAGGATCCTAAGGCAGGCTGCAGGGAGCGGTAGAGAGACGTCCTGACTGCTGCTCCACCACCCTGAGATGTTCCAGAATCGAAGGAGCGAAACATCAGTGAGAGGTGGCTCCTGGCTGATGATCCTGCAGTACGTTCTCTGCACTGTCAGAGGCGCTTCAGGCACCTGTGCCCAGCAGGTGAAACCACCTGTGCTTACATCATTACTCAATGAGGTAACAAGCACGATGCATTTACTGAATTTTACAATGTTCCTTTTACGGGGATTTCCTTGAATTCAATTATTACAAATGGAAAAATAATTTTAAAAAGTGGCCCAAGTGACAGGTGTCTAATTACTGTAAGCAAGGGTCTCTCACTGGTATAATCCCTGTTCCTTCTCTTCATGCTGGAAGTAGGATATCAACTCCTCGGCGTCTCTTTCCCTGCTTCTTGTAAAAAGTAGCAGTAAGACCCTGGGAGCGAACCCTCCCAGCCTATTGCCGATGCTATTAGATGATGCAACGGCTGATTGAGCAATCATAATAAAATTGACCAGGCTGTACGCCACAGGAGTCATGTTATCTGACACATAATTTCATTAAGATGCTCCAGAAGGCACCAAACGGCACAAACAAGGCAGTGAGAGGTGAAGCCTGGCAGACCGCTAGCAGCCACAGCACCCTCTGGTGGCACATGTCAGTCAAAGCAGCCACGCCGCTAAAATAACGGCCTTAAGGCACTTTTGAATTACTGGATCTGTGTTATGGCCGGACTTGTTACAGTATCGCTGGTGGGAAAACAAAAATATATTTTGTTTAAGTGGTCGTGTGCTTAAATCCTCTATAACTGTTTGTGTCACAGTCAGGTGACCGAGCTGCACTCACAGCTTCAGTCAGCGGTGGAGAAGAATCGGGCGGAGAGGGAGGAGCTCAGGGATCAGCTGCATCATCTCAGCACTGAAACCGCCTCCACCAAGCTGGACAACCAAAGACTCAAGGTGTGTTCAGGAGAGTTGGCAGCAGGTTTGAGACCTGGTTGCAATCAGCTATAGTTTCAAAACATCTGTGGTCTAAAGGAAATGCATTTCAGTACAGCTTCCTACAACCTTCTATTTAGGGTGAGCTGACATCTTCTGAGGAGAAACAACGAGGACTTCAGTCTGAAGCTCGTCAGCTGAAAGCATCAATCAGGAAGTATGAAAGCCTGGTGGAGAAATACAAGAAGAAGGTAGAGACATCTCACTGATACTGTAAATAAATGTGTTAATGCGAAATTCAAAGTAATTTGGAAAAATCATGCTCAGTGCTAACATCAAACATCTCTGCAGGTCCAGCAGGCTCGCCTGGAGTCAGAGGAGTCCTGCCTGAAGCTGGAGGTGGTGCAGAAAGAAGCACGGGAGGTGCAGTTGAGCCTGGACAGGGAGAAAGAGCAGGTGAGGCGAGAGTTGCTGGGGCGACTCAGAGAGCTCGAGACGCTGCCGGACAGATTGAGGAAGACTGAGCAGCAGCTCCGAGAAGCCCAGCAGGAGGCCAGCACATACGAGAGGAGGAACATGGAGAATAACGCCGCCCTCTCTGAAGTCAGACACAAGGTAGACGTTTTACATGTTGATGAGAAAAGTTTCATCAATCAAACCCCCCAAAAAACACAGCATATCTGTGCATAGTCAATAAACTCTGTGCCCAGGAACACTTTCCATCATGGCTGACATTAAACGTGTGTCTTTGCAGGTGGAGCAGCAAGGCAATCAGTTGGAGATGCTTCAGCAGAGGAACCTGCTGCTGCAGGAGGAAAACAACGTCCTGAAGGAGAAAGTTCCCAAGTTAGAGAGGTAACGGTCACAGAGAAGCAGACATTTAATGAACATTATACGTTCCAAGGTGTAATGCTGGGTTTGTGTGGTGTTGGCTGCAGGAAGGTGGAGGACTTGAAGGCAGAAAACAGGGAAATGTCTCAAGCTGTCACTTCAAAGGAAGCCAGTATCCGCAGCATCCAGCAGCAGCTGGAGGAGAAGACTCACGAGTGCAGCGTACTGTCCAGACAGCTGGACGACATACAGAAACAGGTCTGAGAGGTCCCACAGTTACACAAAACGGCACACACCAGAACCAGATGAATGGGTTAGCGATCTGTGTCAAGCTTTAAGCCGGAGGTTTCAGCATGAAAAAGGTGGCTAACGCCCACCAGGTTTCTGGTGAGGGGTGGGGTTTGGTAACATCCACCTCAGCCAATAAAACTGTTGAGAAAAACTGTAAAAGCAAAGATGCATGTAAGATCTGACAGGAAACATCACCATCCTACCCTTCACTGACTGACTAAACTGTTCATCAGTGACCTGGGGGTGGTACCCCGCCTGGATTGCCATGGTAACTGATGCTGAACACTTTTCTAAAGCAGGTTGTTTGGGGCTTTGGCTTAAAATCAGCTCGAAGCGCCACATTCTCATTGGCTGTTTTTATTTAGGTAGACCGAGAATATAAATCAGTGTATTTAATTTGACTTTGATGTGGCCACAATATAAAATTAACTGTTTCTCCTTCATACGGCATGTAATGAGCAGCCTGAACTGTAAAATAATAGATGATTGATAGACTAAAGAGGAATAATTATGGCCAGTGGACCAACAGAGTAGAACTAAGTTCAGCGAGTATTATTAATGTATCAAATATGCTAATTGGATCAGCGTAATCTCAAAAAATCTTCTATTTATCTTCTTTAAACTTCTAATTTAAATTGATCAAAAACATTATGAAATTCAACTTTTTGTTATTTGCTCCATTAATTCTGTCAGTAACTGGTCAAAATCATGTTCTAAAGCGGGCATGGCTCACGATGCAAAACTTTGGGTCATGTTTCGGTTCCACTGACGATCCACTAATCATTAAACTGTTGTAAGGATTCCACTGTGACTGGCAATCTTTGCAGCTGTAAGATCAGTTATAATGTTTTTGATACACAGAAAATTCATTAAAGATGATGTCAGAGAAACTAAATGATCACTTTTTCCGTGTGAGTTCAGTGCCCACTTCATTTTTTTTATATTTGGCCTTCAGGTGGACGACAGCATACAGAGGGTTTTGGCCAAAGAGAGATCGTCTCAGTCCAAAGCCTTGGACCTTCAGAGCCAGCTGAGCCTAACCAAAACGGAGCTGAGCCAAATACAGCGAAACAAGGAGGAGGTGAGTCACCCATGAATATTCTGTACGCGCAGGCAGGGTTCAATAAAACAAATGATGTTTCCACCAACCAATGATTTCTCTGGCTGTCAGTAAGGAGGCGGGTGAAGCTGATGGCGCAGGACTCACGTCTCATATTCACTCACATTTGCAAATAGCAACACATTCAGGAGCAGGTGTGCAAATAAAAATATTTCAGCATTAAGGCCGAGCAGCCTTTCAGAAAGGTTTGAGACAACAGCTGTGACGGCTCAGGGAGGAGCTGCAGGACTGTTCCCAGCGGCGGCAGCACTCCGTCACTGTGATCACTGTCAAAGCCTTCACAGGTGAAAAGCCAGTCAGAAGAAAGCACCCTTTCACACAGCAGCAAGGTTTGCCTTATTACAAACCATATGAGCCTGAAGTCTGTTAAAGGTACTGTTGCTGCGATACGTCTGTAAATGTGCGTGTGTGTGCATCACTCCTGGTTTATTCCTGACAGACACACACATTGACGTTTTCATCGTCTTTTGTGTGTCTGTGTTTTTCTTTCCCAGATGCAGCGTCGCTTCCAGAGTCAGCTGCAGAACATGAAGGAGAGGCTGGAGCAGTCGGACTCGACGAACCGCAGCCTGCAGAACTACGTCCACTTTCTGAAAACCTCCTACGGAAACGTGTTCAGCAGCTCTTTGCTTGCAAGCTGACAGCAGCGATCGTCCTGAAGCGCCGGGCATCAACCTCATTGTCTGAGAGACTTCAGGCTTTCACGTGCATGAAATTAATAAAGCGCTTTTCAAGTGAAATGCTCACTCATTAGTTGGCTAAGTAATAACTCATTTGGCATCTTAAAAAAATAATGTGCTTTACTGTTTTTTCTACTTTTCTGTAAAACAGTACATTTGAAAATTCATGGATAGCAAATTTGTTTTAGCATTAAATAATTTTTCTTAACATTGAGGTGCTTCCTGCATACTGGTGGATTTTTTTTTATGTTACAGAAACATAAAATAATTACCAATACTGTTACTTTGGGGCAAGTGCACACAACCCTTACACTGGCTCTGATTTAAACCCTTTAATCAGAGTTCAGCATCAGTCATTAAACCTCTGATATTGATGAGGTCAGTAAGGATTTGGGGGGGGGGGGTGTTCATCACTTTCCACCCGATTCGAATGTTATCAGGTGGCTGGGTGGGCTTTGTGTGTGTGTCTTATAAATCTTGGTGATACGGTTGATTCAAAAAGGAAGATTATCTGCGGTATGCTCATTGGGTAACCACTTGTGATTGAAGCTGTTAGCCAATGAGCAAGTGGACTTCGCATCCCTCCTCGTCACATTCAGTTTTTTGAAACCAAGATGGTGGAAATGCTCATCTCAACTCACAGGTGCAGGAGTGGGGAGGAAATCTACCCCAAAAAAGACCGGAAGGGATAAAGATTAAGCCTGTTAAACTTTGTTATTGACGCTCTTACTCAAAGTGTAACAATACTGCCACCTACTGTTGTGTTCAAGTTTACTGCTTCTGGTGCGCACATATGACGTCATTACGTCGTGCTTCTGTTCTGTGTAAAAATGGCGATCCGAGTGTTCGTACTGACTGCTTCAGTTCTGTGAATAAATATGCCAGAGAGGCTAAAGAGACCAAGTCCTTATCGCCATCTCTGCAACGCAAAGACCTCTGCGCAAATGCTGCACTCAACAGGTTATGGGCCCAGGAGACAGAGCACAAGCCGGAGGATTGTTTCAGAAGAAGAAAACCGCACGGATTGAGCGGGACTTCAGCAAACTATGCTAAGCCAGC
>VUQK01038704.1:0-10197 GCA_015106715.1 Bujurquina vittata | reverse complement strand
TGTTTTTTTTTTTTTCTTGAAGAGTTTGGATGAGAAGGGGGGGCGGTTTTTTTTTTTTTTTTTTTGGTTTGTTTTTCTTCAGTTGGATGTTATTTTGTCTTGTTTTGAGTCGTGGGCTTTACGTTGCCTGCAGCACTGATTGGAGGCAGGAGTGTGTTGAATTGCTTCAGGATGATTATTGTGAAACACACTTGGAGGACTGCAGTTAATACATTTGTTCTGCAAACAGATATCCTGATGATGCAATATTGATGTAACGCTTTATAAATGTGTTCTCAAATATTAATGTATTGCTGACGAACTTTGGTCACAAAATATATCTATATAAGTGTATCGTTAAATTTGCAATGCCTATTGTTGTAGTAAATGACCTGTGACATGTTTTCTCTTTGGTTTTGAAATGTGCCATAATACTCTTAAAAAAGAAAAAAAAGAAAGAAAAAAAAGCCTCAACCTTCTTGCAAGACCTGTAGTTCTTTAGAATATAATAACTCTACTTAATATAATAACATAAAAATACATGCAGTTCAACATATTTGCACTTTGGTATAAACCATGTGGTTGTTTCCAAAAAAAAAGAAAAAAAAAAGACATAACTGTTGCCGCTGCTATAACAACTCATGTTTCACTCATTTCTTGTCCTTGTTGGTGTCTGATCTTCAATTTATAGTCCAGTGATTCAAACTTCAGTCAGCTTGCTGTTTTATTAAACAGATTACATATACCGTATACTGACAAATACTGCTTGTGGTGGGGGTGATGTGTTTCATTGAGGCTTTTTGAGTGGGACTTTAATATGGGGATGAAGAGGGTCTGTAGCAATGAATTCAGCTTTAGATGTGCAGTTGGTTTCAGTGTTAGGTTCTTGAAGTTGGCTAAATTTAAGCTGGGGAATCTTGTGATTTCCTCTGTGTGAAACTTAATATGCTGTTCTGTTTGAGGCGTTCTAATTGGTTAACTTTGAGTCTGATGTTTTGGAGGTACATGGTTATTGGACTGTTAATTTCTGAAAGTATGTCCAGTATGGAAAGATGTGATATATTTTCCATATATCAATAAATTGACTGAGCTTTACTTCACCTGCATTTCCTCGACATGTTTATTCTAAAATGAATCACTACGGACACTGCTATACATTCTTTTGCTTCTCGCTTTTTTTTTCTTTTTTTTTTCTTTTTTCTTTTTTGGACTTCAGAAATTCCTGTAATGATGCAATACAGTTTTGCTTCCTCTCTGTGTGTATGCGTGCTACAAAGGAGCCTTTTCCCAATATTCTCAGACTGGGTCAGGGCAGGCCAGCCTAGGCCTTCACTCCAGAAACTATCCCAGGCACAGGCTAAATTTGGCAGCTCATGAGATTGCTGCAGGAGGCTGTGTTAATCCAGGTCAGCAACGGTCATGACCCCTGACACATTCTAAATGCAAAACGCCTTTCTCACTGAGGGGCAAGATCAAGAGCCAATAGAATAAAGTTTTATCTGGGCCAGGTGGATGTGATTGGATGTCCACATGCTAATCATGTAAGTAGATGATATAAATGAATTAGGAAACAGGAGCAAACTCAGCAGTACTCTCGTACTACAGACAGGCAGGTGTGATAATCTCTTATCTGGTTGTGTAATGGAGGCTGGACAGGCTCACTGGTTTACAGTGAGAATCAACCATTTACTGTCCCCCAGTAATCTAGCTGTGATTCTTCAGATTATAGCTGTACTAGCAAAGTTGATATAAATGATAAAAAAAGACTACAGTAGCACATAAAGCTGCTCAAGTGATAATGCTTCAGTGATAATGATCCAGTAATCAAATAACACAAGGCTGCATAATACAGTAGTGTAATGAGAGAGTAGACTGCAAATTTCAGTAAATTTGGAATGAGATTGAGTATTTTTATAGTGTAGTGTACTACAGTTTTTATGCAAACTAGAATATTTGTTCTAAAGATTTGTTCTTGAATTCTTGGTATTTCTAAGAAAAGGTTTTTGGACTTCAGGTCTTTGCTAGTGGAATATTTGTGTAAGTGTAAGTGATCGAAGTAGTGCTAATTTATCCCAAAGTGACACCTAAAGAAAGTTTTATTTTAACTTGATCACATCCCAAAAATCAATGCTCGATAAAACAATACTGACATTTAAAAACTATAGAATAATTTCTATAAAGGTAGCAAAAAACTAACTACATAAAATTTGTACTTAATGTAAATGTACTCTTCACCACTACCGGCCAAGAGTCATCCAATACCGAATACCTTTAACATATTACAGAGAATAGACACTGTAAACAGGTCAACGAATGCCATCACAAGCTTTTTTATTTTCTTTTTTAAAAAAGACGTTTTGCAGCAGTCACCACATGGTGGTGGTGTTTCATCAAATTCCAACTCTGCTCAGGCCAGTGGTGTGCAAGACAGGAAGGAGATGAGAGGTTAACTGGGAACAGATGGATGAACTAATTATTTGTAAAGAAAAAGAAAAACTGCTTTCCTGTTTAAATACATCAAAGGGCAGCTTATTCTTAAAATGCAAGGGGGGGGTGATCTATTAGTGCATATGAAGGAACCTGCGTGTGTGAATTGTAGGTGTTGCATGCGTTTGCTTGGGTGCACCACACCCACTACCTATAAGTGTGTACACTGTAACCTAATCACCCCTCTGCTTCAGAAACGCGGAATATTTCTTTCCACGGTTATTGTTTCTGAGGGAGGTGGGGTTGTGGGCATTATGTAAATTGCACAGTGCAATGCATAGTCCTGAATAATTTATTTGTTTTAGGAGTATGTTTGCACAGTTGTTCTAACATATACTGTTCACATAATACCTCCCTTTCCAAGACCTTCCAAGAATCCTCTTCTTTGTCCTTATCATGTCCCTCTATATCAGTGTGGCCCTTAAAAGTTTTTAAACCACCATGCCCAGTATATGTGAACTTAAATGATGCCAACCAATCAGAATGATTTAAAAAGTATAACATTTTAGGCCAGTAAGATGTGGGAGTGGGAGTAGCACGGTAGTTAGCAAGAAGTTCCTGGGTTTGAATCCACGATCTGGCGAAAGGGCTTTCTGGGTGGTGTTTGCATGTTCTCTTTTTGTCTGCATGGGTTCTCTCTGATTCTATATTGCACGCAGGTGTGAATGTGAGTGTGTCTCACTGTATTAACCCTGTGACAGACAGGCGACCTGTCCCAGGTGTGCCCTGCCACAGAACCGATGGCAGTAAAATAGGCTGAGGGAGTCACCATCGGGCATGCTTTTAAGGCAGGCATCCTTTTCTGACTCATGGTCACAGAAGCACATGGTGAGAGAAATCCCAAATTGTTCAAAGTCTGTGTAAATCCAAAAAAAGAAAGAAAGAAAAGAGGACAAACTAGTGGTGGGATATCTCAAATGTGAGGTGAAGAGGAAGAAGCAGGGATCCAAGGCTCCCACTGCAAGTCAGGATGTCCTCTTGGACGTTTCATCACACTGAGCAACAATGTGTAACAGCAAGGAAAGATGCAGGGTTCCTGGGTGCACAGGAACGCCAAACACACTGTGCATAAAGTATAATGTTCAACTCTGTTTTTCACTTTAATTTTATTTATATAATGCCAAATCACAACAAGCAGTTGCCTCAAGGTGCTTTATATTGTAAGGTAAAAACCCTACAGTCAAAACAACCCAATATGAGCAAGCATTTTGCGACAGTGGGAAGGGAAAAGCTCCCTTTTAACAGGAAGAAACCTCCGGCAGAACCAGGCTCAGGGAGGGGCAGTCTTCAGCACAGATCTCGCGAGGTTTCACAAAGAGTGACGGCAATGTCTCACAACATGAAAACCAATATGACATGACAGCAGCAATACGAACCTGAGCCTGCATCAAGTCATTTATGTAAAAATGTTTCAAGTCTTTGTTTCGTGATTTATCTACATTTTTTGGAAGATTTTCTGATGTTTTCATTGCTTTCTATGTTGTTTATGAGCTGTGAATTAATCATTTTCTCTATTGTTTTGTACCAGTGTTGCACTTGGGGTGTCTGAAATATTAAAAAAAAAATGTTTTGGCAATAAAATGTCCCAAAGTGAATCAGAAAATGACGCTGAGCAATTTTCATCATGCACCATCAAAATGTGTGCAGTAGAGGGTTATATCTGCTTTTTTGACATAAGTCAACCATCTTACTTTGCATGGAACTGAACAGATTTAGTTTCTTCGACTCATTGTATACTCTTCCCGTTTTTATCTTGTATATTCACCAAATATCAGTGTATAATGTCTCAATATAGCAGAAAGAAGTGAAACTATAGCTGTTGGTCTGTATCCCCTTTAAACAAGCCTATGTACTTGTACTATCTGTCAGGTAACAGGCAACGATAGCTCTCTGGTGAGCTGTAAAGCAGAGATGCTGTTTGTGGGGTAAACGAAATGACATGCAAATTTTCATCCTTTGCATGTATCACTGCAGTGAAAGCAGGTGTCCAAGTAATATATTTACCGCACAGGCTACGATATGCACAGATATCATTTTTGTCAAAAGATGTGAAGACCTCTGTTTGGAATGCCTAAGGTCATGTGTTCATCATGTGATGCAAGGGTCATACAGTTCTTTAGAAAAGTCCTCTTAATACTGCCAGGAAAAATCTTGGGACTTGCATCATCTCAACATGAATTACTACGTAACATTAAAAGGGATATTGGGCAAGTCCTGACTTCTCATCTTAATGTATCTTCACATTAATGTAACACACTGTCATGCTGGCAAAGGCTTATCTAAAAAGCTTTTTGAAATATATGATGGTAGTTAAATTGAGATTATAGATGAATCAACACAGGAAATCTGCTAAATCAATAAAAGGAAGCGGCATGGGGCTTTTGAGGTAAAAATCTTAAATGCTCTAAAGTGTTTTGTTCTAAGAAGTGTTTGCTCTGTTCATCACTGAAGAATAAATGGAAGATTCAGCAGGATTCTTAGAGCACAGCAGCTTTCTTCTGTTCATTTGCTTATATGATACTAATGCGTTCTTTACTTTAAAACACCTCAAAATACTTGAATGAGAACTGAAAAAATATTGAAAAAAAGGAAAACTGCTTAAATGTACCGATGTTTGTTTCTTTCATATGAAACTGAAGCTGAATAGCAGTACATCTTAGAAATGAGAACATCATGGAAGCATCATTTTTTTCACAATTTACATTAAAAATTTGTATTTATGCCCTCAGTTTGTCTTAGTTCTTTGTCACGTCCTCCCTCAGTCCTCGTGGTTGTGTGTTTCCCTAATTTTTGCATTCCTCGTTCCTGGCCAGTGTTTGTCCCGCATTGTTTTGGCTTTCAGCATTAAAGCTGTGTTTTTGAGTTTATTTCCTGTCTCCTGTGTTCTGGATTTGAACCACCAGACAAACCTTAAACTCAATATGAACAGAAACATTCTGATTACAAAAAGTTTGAATATAGATTTTTATATGTAAGCATCGCCGGTGACAACCATAATGCAAGACAAGCAGTAGATCAGAACAAGGTGTTTCGCCGACCGCTGATGAAGTATGAAGCTCAACACACATTTCAAATTTATGAACAAATGAAATACAGAGAAAATTATCCAAATCCGGTGTTTTGTAAATCTTTTTACCCACATTGTGCGTATTGTACCAATTTTGTGGCAGCAGGGCTGTAGGTCCTGATTTCCACTAACTGCTAAGCAAAAGAGAATAAATGAGAAGTGAAAATCTCTCATGTTTGACAGTAGAGGGGATTGAAAGGACAGCGTCAGTATGCTTTTCCTCTTCCTATCTGGAGAACTGAGTGACATTTCACTTTGGGTGGAGCGCTGTCTCTTGCTTTGTGGTTCCTTAAGTGGTTTCCATCTAATGCTACTAAAGACCTCAGCAAAGTAGTCTGGATTTTTTGAGGTATCCTTTCTGGTATTTAATTTCATTTTCCCTCAAAACTCACAGCCAAAATGGCCTCAATAGGCTTTAAAAAAAAAACACTACTGTGTGTTGTCTGACCAGATCTACCAACTAAATGATTTATATTGAAAGTCCTTCAAATGTCCTCACTCGGGATGCAAAACTTGACATCATAAAGTCTTTAAGTCTGCATCTTATTTACATCTAAAGGTTAGCTGCATTTTGTACATCGTTATTATTGGGGTTTTTTTATATATATATTCACAAA
This sequence comes from Bujurquina vittata, assembly GCA_015106715.1. Classification (NCBI taxonomy): domain Eukaryota; kingdom Metazoa; phylum Chordata; class Actinopteri; order Cichliformes; family Cichlidae; genus Bujurquina; species Bujurquina vittata. The sequence goes on along the minus strand of VUQK01038704.1, from coordinate 4,047 downwards.
GGGGGAGACAATCGCTCCTCACAGGCATTCATAGCACAGCATTTATCTGTACACATGGAATTAGTTGTGACTGAGAAGGAAAATATTCAAACCCTGCAGGTTTGAATTTAATGAACATAAAATACAGCCAAATCCTGCCAATAGATAAGATCAATCGAGCAGGACTCCTGGAAAACAAATTAAAAAAAGCCTCCATCAGCAGTGAAAACATCTCTATATTTTATTATGGCTTGAATTACATTAACCAAGGTAAGCCAAAACAGGCCTGGGTTACTATTTTTGGAATGTAGCTACATGTGTATCATGTAAGGAATCAGGAAAGCTCTTTCTGTCCTTAAAACACTTCTTGTTTCCTCTTTTATATTTGTCTTCTTATTTGTGTTCTCTTTATTTACTTTTTTTGTAAGTAGAAAAAAAAAAGGATTTGTTTTCTATTTGTTTGGTTGCAATCTAACAGTATATAAATATTTATGGACCTACTAACTGATAATTCATTAAAATGATGTGCTTAAACACACTGTTCAGTTACAGGATATTAGACTATAAATACCAATCATTAGTTACCTTAAAGGAGTGTATTTTGCAATGCCAATGGGTGAATGTGAGTCAGAAAAGGTAACATATGCACCTTCCAAGACTTTAAAACATGAACATGTGCTGGTTAAATTAGATAATTTGGTAATTAATATTTGTATTCACTTTGGTATTCGATACTTATCGTTCAGTAAAAACAAAGAAGCAAGACGCCTCAGGAAGGAAATGCTGTGCAAACATGAAAAATATGTTTAAGCACATAAATCTTTTTTCCCGATCTATTACATTTTTTCCTACTCCCACTTGGCCCTGAGAAAACATGCACGGTGCTGGTTCCATTTCAAAAATAAGACAACAGACACAAATACATATCATCCAGCTATACGTCAAATGTGATCATTTTCATGATCAAATCCAGCTGTGGGAGCTTTTCCAAAATCTCTGAAAATCTGATTTGACTTCTACGTTAAATCCCGATCTTTTTCACCACTAACATTCTGCTTCCAATTAGAAAGACAAAGAGACTCAGATGAAAACAGCCAAGTTCAAACATCCCTGAACGTCACATGTTTCGTAATTCTGGTAAAGATTGTAATTCCACGATTCCACCATCCTGAAGTGAAATATGGCTTAAAGGTGTGGGGTTTTTTTTAATGCTCTCTTCCTGAAAATGATGCAGTTTAAATGAGTAAATGGCTTTGCCCTAACTCTCAACCACTGATTCTTTCAGGTTCACACAAGTCAGCAGATGATTTTAATAACAGATAACAAGATGGAAGCTGATGCGAGACACCGTATTAGTTTTATAGTAAAGCCGCTCTGATATTCAGCTGATTATCTGGTAAAATAGTTTCTATTCATGTCCATTCACTTCCTCAATCTACTTAAAAAAGCAGGTGCATCCCAGGTCACGAGTCTATCTAGAAAAGAAAACTGTTCGAGCAGCATTCATCTGGACTTTACTTTCATCTCTATCTTTCTGGACAGTGTGCAGACACATGTAATACAAATCAAAGAATTTTGTGGCTATGTTATTAATATGTAAGTAATAAGGTTTCATGTTTAACTCAAAGGCATGCCGTTTAAAACATTAGTCCTCTTCAGCCTTGTTCTGAAGGGAGAAACTATCTGCAGATGTTAAAGCCATTTTTTGCATCAGCCATTTAATGCTCTAATGTTGGGGTGTTTTAACATGAAGGTCTGTGGGGACTGACCCATTTTTGGAGCTGACCTCAAGCAGCTAATAGAGGAAGTGCAGTATTGGCACTTCTGCATTGGGTTCAAGTTTCATCGTCTGGAGGTTTCTGCTTGTGTTCAACCCAAAGGAACTACATAACAACCCCCTTTCTTTAGGTCGCTCGGTCATCCAACTGGTTGTGCACCAGAACTTTGATCAGATAAAAGTCAAAGGCTTGTCAGCAAAGCAAGGGAAAAACAGGATTTGCTTTGCTCCTTGGCGAGGTAGAGGCATTCACGCATCGCTGGTGTCACAGCACAGTGTTTGTTATTTTTGCATTTAAAAGCACTCCTGCAGCGCGTTCATGGAAAAAGTCTGCTCAGTGCTCTGTAATCACTTATTTAGCAAGTCACAAATGCACAACAGTAGCAGTGCAGATTGCAAGTGGCACTGCTGCCATCTTGGACTGTTAAGTTGGGGTTAGTGGGGCTGCTTCAACTTTCCGAGTTGGAAATCCGACTTGAGGGCGTGTTCCAGTTAAAAATTCAAACTGGGAACTCAAAAATTCCAACTTCAAATAGAAACCACTATCAGGCCATTGGCAATTTGATGCCATGGTCTCCCGTCAGCCACTGTTAATAATCTGTTTATCCATCCAGCTGTCCATATTTCTTCTATTCATCTATTTAATTATTTAACATCTATCGTTATACATCTAGTCATTTGATCCACTTATCATCATCATCTTTCTCTTATCCATTCAGTCTACCATACATTAATTACCACTGTTTCATCCATCAACCGTCTCACCCATTTGTCATCATTCCTTACTTCATTTTTCTATTTATCTACCAATCATGCAGCTTTCTTCTATTTTGCCATCCATTACTTCTCGTTTGGAGTGCACATTCCACCTGAACTTCATGCCAGACTTATATCCTCATTAATTAAGCTCAAACAACCAAACACCTGCAGCTTTTATTGTAAACCGACGCTTTGCGGCAGCTATTATTAATTGCTTGCGCATCTCAATAAGCACTTGTGTAAATTTACTAAGTGTTATGATCTTGGCATCTCAGTTGCTATGTTCACAAACTCATCTGATGCTTTGAGGACTGTTTGCAGGTATGTTGTTTTGAGCTTCTTTGTGTGCTGTTTATTTAAAGGTGCTAGCCTGCTTTTTCTTATGGGCAAAGCAACTTTAAACACCCCGAATCTCAAGTCTTTAGTTAACAGTAAACTTTGTGAGGGAGGGAGGGAATGCTAGAAAGATGAAGTGAAACTGGAGAAGACTTGCCTGTATGAGCTGTGTAACTCTGCATCAGTAGTTTCACTTACAGAGTATAAGACGAGGAGAAATCTGGTCTGCATTACTCTATCCATCACTGCAGACTGGCACTTTGCTGTTATGAATATGACTGGTCAGCAGCAGAAACAGCAACAGGAAGCAAAAGTGAATTACTCTGCGAGCAAAGTGAGCAGTGAAATGTAATTACTATGCAGCAATTTTTATTTGTGGCTATTGTTAGTATCTTGTTTAGGTGTTGCTAAAACAAACTGTTAAGGAGTACAATAACAGCACCTTCAGGGACATCATTATTACTGCATCCTCCCTGGGGATACTGGGGAGGGGGGGTTCATTAGGTACATTTAGATCATTTTACGGTTTTCAGCCAACATACAGTAACCATCCCAGCAACTTTCCATTGATTTGTTGATGCTAACAGAAAGGCAAAATGCAATGACAGCCTCTATTATTAAATACACTGATCCTCAATCATTTCTCCTTAACAGGATGCAACGGAATCCAAGCACACAGTCTGCACATACACCAATCAACCAACCTTTTGGATGCATGTGTGTCTAGGGTGCGTGCAGAAAACAATATGTGGAGTAATACATGGCCATTATGGCACGGGCAAATCAAATCAAAGCAGTGTTTCCAGAGCAAATATACTTGAAGGATTAACCTGTGTTTACCTTGCGCTCTCTTGCTCTCGTTCACTCTGACCACAGGTTCAGTAGGTTCCACAAATTAAAAATGAACCAGTGCGAGAAAAAACCAAACACAAAGTAAAGCTGCTCCCATCACATTTATGCTCAGCTGGTGTGCACGGGCTCTCTCTGCATCACTGGAGCTCTATTAAAGGCTGCATGAAATGTAAGCAAGCAGAGATTAGGGCTAACCATGTTTTTAAAAAATCAATGAGCGACTTTACACAAAAGCCTGATTAATTACATATTTGTTCTTAGCGGACCCGGGGAACAAGACAGTGTGTGCATGTCAGTGTAAGGGTGTGTGTGTGTGGGGGGGGGGGGGCTAAAAATATTTATTT
>VUQK01038703.1:0-19175 GCA_015106715.1 Bujurquina vittata | reverse complement strand
GATGTGTGTTATGTTGTATGTGAGAGTCGTGCTTTGGCCAGGCAAACTCGCTTGCTACTTTGGCTTCGCTGCATGTTTTGCAGAGCAAACGGTTCTTTTTTTATTTTGGCTTGTTGAGTGGATGTCCGCCCTGCCAGTTTGCTTAGCCGTGATAATGGGGTAGCATTCGCGTCACTTAACTCCACCACACTGTTCTTACCTAGCTAACCTGCACGGTGCATATGGACACGTACACACAATAGGATGCGATGATTGGCTGCATAAGTGAACCGTATCGTATCATTGGCTTAACACCTGAAACTCACTGACTTGAACTACAAAATGGTACGGAAAGAATTTTTATTGGTCTAATTAGTTTACGGTTCATGTTGGATTCAATTTTTTTTTTTGCTGCATAGATTTTCTTGTGCGCTGAGAATGTGTGAGCAGTGCGCGATTGCACAAGCGCGCAACTTAGAGGGAACATTGAACATAACAGTAATCAGGGGAACAAAGCAAGATTGGGATCACTAAACGCTGCTCAAGTAATGCTTGGTAATGTCCACAAGGAGGCATGCTTACACAACATGTTTAAGTCAAAACAGGAGCGATTCCCACAGTGCGTGTTGGTGGGCCGCAAAGGTACTGCAGGTGGTTATTTATATAGAAATTTAATTAAAACTGGTAACAGAAGGTGGTTAATTTGTGATATTACTCATTACTCTGCCTTAAATTTACTGCACTTGTATTAAAGTGCCCCGTAGTAGTTCGGTCACACATTGTCCTTAACCGTTTATATGTGATTGGGTTCATGTTTTTTGAATAAAAATTTCAAGGAAATCCATCACGTTATTGATTCAGTGAAGATTTAAGAGTTGGTGGGCCCCATGAGATTTTCAGCTTTTTAAGTGGCCCACAGCACTTGACTTTGGGAATGGCTGATCTACAGCATTTGGGATGCATGCACATTTTCAATCAGACAGCAGAATATTTTAACCTTCTTTAGTGTTTTAAAAGAACCTTTTACATGTTATTTACAGATTGGTGATAAACCAAATGGTAAGAGCAATGATATATCTACCAGATATTGGACCAAACAACATAACAGGCATTTTGAATCCTTAAAAGGTGCAAGGTGACTGAAGGTAAATGTAGATTTCTTGTCAGTCTCTGTCAGTCAATGTCAGTCTTTGGTTTGTATTGGAAACCAATATCAGTACAAACAAATGTGCACCATGTTTACGGTGTTTGCAGCCAGATGACGTCTGAGTGCAGCTTCACTCCCTTATCCACTCAAAATCCACAAGCATTAAAAGTCCAAATACAATAACTGCTGCCTGCACTAAAGCAGCACAAATGCCTTATTTCACCTGTTTTAGTAACGCCTAGAAACTTCAGAACTAAAGCCGACAGGCTGACGTAATGCCACATGGGTCTGTTTAATTCTTATTCCAGTTAATGCTAAGAGGATTGGTCACAACTTAGAAACAAATGCCTGTATGGCTTTAACAGCACGAGCAGAGCACAGCTAATAACACTGAGGAACAAGTGATCTTACTGAGAGATGCTTTTGCTTGTTCTGCTGGATCCAGCCTGCAGATCCAGCACATACTGAACATTTCATTTTGTCAAGTGGACTTCATTTTTACATGCTCTGGTTTCACTTTGTTGATGTGTGAAAGGCTTACCTTCTACCACGTAATTTGTTTAAAGTGCAAGTTATTTCTGTGCATTTACTGTACATACTATACAGTTCACCACATAAAGCCACCCCGATTCGAAATTAGAAAATATTTGGGAGTAGACAACCAGACTGCACAAACACTACAATTGGTGGTCAGAGTGCGGGCTTTGTGAGGGTGAGCTGTTCCTCCACAAAAAAAGAAAGAAAGAGAAAACAGAAAAAGCCTCTTCAGTCACAGTCACAAATTCAAGTACTGAGAGTTAAAGTTAGATTTTGAATCCAAAAGTTTACATATTAAATCCTTTTCATCAGTTTTGCATCCATATTCACAGTTCATAGATTCAGCCACTGTTCAGAGGTATCTAGATTTGATATCCACACCTTTTTTTTCATGCATTTCCTCCTCTAATAATCCCCGTGTTTTTGTGCTCATTACAAACTAATTTAGGGATTCTATTAAGAGGATATGATTGAATTCACTAGTCATCTGACTGGGTTAAAATAGATGCAGTGCTGACCCTGTGCGAAAGGCATCTGCATGCTAAGAGACTTGGAGTGGTCTTTTACTAATTAGCCAAACAGAATACCCACAGAACCCACTGAATGAGCCCCTTTCATGACGCTGCTGAGAGGACTACACATCCCTTTTACTGCAGAAGATGTGACAGGATGAAAAAACTCCTTGCGCTAAAACTTCTAGAGAAATCTGCTGAAAGGGGAGCTTGCTACACTAAGCTGTTCTGACAAAACTTTTGCATTAAAAGACAGTTTATTTATTTTATTGAATAACTGTTACTGAATGCTAAACTGATTTTATGTCAACATTAAATGGCCAGAAATTGTGTAAAGTTTATTGAATAAGGTGTAAGCTGTGCTTTCGGAATATGGCGTGCAGTCTTATCTGTGCATAAGATAAAAAGGGTTCAGCTCAGGCTGCTGACTTAGAGCCAGAAGTAACTTACTGATCTGGCAGTGGACTCCCTCAAAGCCGGGCTGGCACTTGCAGATGTACTCATTGAAAACGTCTCCTCGTCTGGTTGGAGCGATGACCTCGCAGGACCCATCGTTCTTACAGGGGTTGGGACTGCAAGGCCCTGAGGATGTAAAAAGAAAGGCATTAGTCTCAGTCCAACCATCACCACACTTTCCCACCAGGATCTTCCTTTTCGGTTCTACCTGTCTCTGTCAGGTTACAGGTGTCTCCACTAAAGCCATCCGTACAGATACAGATGAAGGGATCCTCTCCTACCCCAGTCACACATGTTGCTCCATTGTAACAGTGATTTACCTCACAGTAGTCACCTGAGTGAAAGATTCAAAGAAGGGCAGTGCAGAAGTTAATAACTGACTTATTTTGGTGTATTTAACTTGCTTTGGATCTTCTTTAGCCAGAATCTGAACACACTGCAGCCACAGGCCACAGATTTAATGAATAAAATGCTTACATCACACAATAAATAAAGTAAACAATGACAGTATTTCAGTATTCCTGAAAGACATTTAAAGTTGTCTCTACCACCTTAGTGTTACATCTTCAGAAACACGAACTTTACGGGAAAAGTCTCACTAAGAATGAGACAGCAGTTCATGCGATGTCCAGATGTTCCATCTGAGAGACGCTCAGGAGTCCCAACTCAGTATAGTGTTGTATTTCCCAGAGTTCAGTGATATTGCGCGTTTTGGTAAATGGTTGGGTACAGTTATCATGTGTAACTAAAGAGTACAAAAAGAGATGTGACATCTGTGTTATTTAAGTTCCAGGCCTGAACGGTGCTGCTGCAGCTTCGGCTGGGAGGCACTGAGTCACACATCACGCCTGGATTGAGTGAAATGATGGCGCAGACCTCAGTGGGAGCAGCAGGACAAAAACGTATGAGTCATAAAGATCTGTCAAAATTACAAAACCTTTACCTCTCTATGTTTGTTTTTTTGTTTTGTTTTTTTTGGCCAGCCTATCGAGTCAGCAGCAGGAGTCACCAATCAAACTGTGAGCAGCTCCAGGTGGAACAAACTGCAGTCTGCTGGCATTTTGGTTGGCAGTGAGATCAAAACCTATGAGTCTATTTTTTTTAAGGAAACAGTACCACAAAAACAATGAGAAATAGAAATGTGATACTGGAAAGAACTAAATAATTAACTAACGCATCTGGCAACTGTTGTCAAACATGTTTAAAATGGGCGGAGCAGCGTTGCTACTGAAATGAGATTTCAGGATGGAAACAAATGGAATAAGCACATAGCAAAATGGAAAATGTGATTCATTATAAAGTTTTATGTGGTTAAATTCTTAAGAAGTGTAACGTGAATAAATGCTGGAAAGCGTCTGAGGCTGCGTGAGCTGGAAAACAGCTATTCCTGATACACAGCCACTGAAAATAACATCTCAGACCAGACCTAACACAACTTTATGAAGCCAGCTCTCACAGCAGAATGTGTCTGTGCAGGATTAGTTTCATAGAGGCATGCAGCTCTTTTATTCATAACAAGTTACACAACATGACTGTGCATCAGTTCATGGGTGGGACAGGAAATGCAGCACACCTGACTGCCAGGTGGGACTCCGAATGTATACAATCATCGTGGCAGCGGGATACACTAAACAAAAAAAGTAACACTTGCGTGCTGAACTAAATTTAGGTGAGTGGACAGCTGGTTCGTGATGGCCCCAGACAAGCGCACAGATGGTGTTAATTTCCTTTCCATCTGCACCAGCTCCTAGTGAGTCCATGCAGGTGTCCACAGGGACACCGGTGGAAGTGTGTCTGTGAGCCTAATGGCATTTCTAGAAACACCGAACAAACAGGACTTTCAAATCTTTTACAATAATCACCGCACGGGATAGAGCTTAGTAATAACAGAGTCTCAAATGTAATAACAGTGCTGTCTCACATTTAATCACCTATTCTAGCGGCACAACAATGAGCGCACATTTAGGCCAATCATAGGTCTATATTGACTGCTTTTCAGAGGGGAAAAAACAGCATTTTTCTTTTTTTAACTGAACACGAAATGAGACATGTAGGCTACTGGATTGAAATGCGACTCTTCAAACTGTTGCGCATCTGCGCTTTTCTCTTCGCCCTGCATTATCCCTCATCAACAGACCTTGATTTATGCGAAAACCTAAAATTAGAGGCGATCAAAGCAGGCTAGGTCACTTCAAATGGGAAAAAGTGAAGAAAATCAAACAAAACGGCAGCGCCAAAGTGCCCTTGATGGAGTCTAGTGTTAGAAGCAGAGACCTGTCAACAAAGTAAACTTTTGAGTCCTGCTTTACTGCAATAATCCGCTTGGATTCGTGGCGTTTGCCTAAAAGGAAACTTACCTGTGACTGAATACAGGCAAACCAGAAGAGCAAATGTTCCTACATACGCTGTAATTACATTTCCAGGACGTTTCATATTTGTTTGGCCTCACTTTGTCCCGCGGGCGTGTTTGTCCGGAGCGACGCGCTGCTTTTAAATTTGAAAACTAATGCGGCTTTGAAATGCAGTCGGAAATATCGCAGTTCCGACTAAAACGCTGATGGAGGGCCCGGTGATAAATGAGGGAGCTGGGATTTCCGATAATACCCGAGTTAACGACGTGTGACGTTATCTGGTGGGCGGAGAGCAGTGAGGAGGAAGCGGAGACAGAAGGAAGTTCATTCCTGGGAGTCTGTTCTCCAGGGCCGTTTCTCAAACCTCAAGTACGCGAGTACACAAGTCCGCACAAGTACGCAGATTGATAAACGGCCCAGTTCTTTTATTACTTCCACTCCTTGTTGAATTCAGACTTACTCCTACATTAAAAACAAAACAAAACAAACAAAAAAAAACAACAACAAACCAACCAACCAACCAAACAAACAAACAAACAAACAAAACCCAAATGTATTTCTGTGCTATTGTGGTGGATTTAAATTTACCTATTCTAATATTATCTTACCAATTAAAGGCATTGTGCACTTCAAATCAGCGTTTATCTAAAATTAAATCAAGGCCATTACAAGTCATTAGTTTAATTACCTTTTATTCGACATCATAATGCACCCAAAACTCTTTGTATCATTAAACAACCTGTTTTTTGGAGAGCATGTGAAGGCACCACTACACTACCCCCTCCTCTGGCCGGGTTGACGGGTTAGGCGGAGATTTGCCTCAGGGATTAAATGCTGGTTATTTTCAGAACACCATTCACGGTGGAAACGCAAACACCTTCGACCTACGGTATTGTTGAAAAGTCTTGAAAATCTTGCTTCCAAGGAGTCAGACTTTATTGTAATGCTTTAAAGTGGTCTTGAGCAATAGTTCCCCAGCTTTCTGAAGGTCTTTCAAGGTTTTTCTTTGGACATTGGCTGCATTTTCACTCCTTATCAGCCCAGTCCTTCTACTTGACCATTTTCAGAGGAATTGGATTTTTTTTTCTTTGCTAAGCAACTTAACACTGACCTATAAATTATTCAAGCATAAAAAGGGCACTTAACTCAGAGGATGAACCAAAGTTGTCTCTACACATAACAGACAATTTTGCAAAGAACTAATTTTAAATGGTATCTTTGCAGCCATTTGTAAAACCCAGTGGAGGCTCTGTCATGGTTTGGGACTGTATTGAGGGTCAGTGGTTTTTGAGATCTTGTCAACACTGATGGAATTACGTACACAGAAAAGTACCATCACATTTTGATCCACCATGCAATAACATCTGGAAAGTAAATGAGTAATTTTTCAGCTTGACAATGATCCCAAATACACTACCAATGCAGTAAAAGCATATATGGATAGAAAAACACACAGTGGAGCACTATCAGTCATGGATTGACCTCCCCAGAGCCTGAACCTCAACATTATTGACGCAGTGTGGGATCATCTTGACAGAAAATGGAACAAAAGGCACCCAATGTCCAATGAAGAGCTTTGAATGTCCTAAAGAAGCATGGAGAAATATTCCTGAAGACTACTTAAAGAAAGGAGAAGAAAGCTGCCTCAGAGTTCAGACTTGTGTTGAAGAATAAAGGTTAAAGGAGGTAATTTTTTGAAAATGGCAATATATATATATATATATATGTGTGTGTGTGTGTGTGTGTGTAACAACCTTTGTCCTACATTTCTGTCTGTAAAGGGTGAAAGTGTTTAGATAATAACGAAGGTCAGCCCAACCTGGAATGTTTTGTTTTTTATTGTCTGTCTGGTCTGTCTGAGAAAAGATACTTCGAGGTCAATTCAGCCCCTAGCTGCTGGGATTTTCTGTCTCTTTGCACATTGTTTTTGTAACTAGAAATTTTAATCTTTGACTATATGACCATCTGACTTAAAGCAGAGGGTGTGAGCACTTCATGTCATGCCAGTACCGCCAATGCTGGACATGGGATGCAGTCCTCACCCAGTTAACCTGTAAACTGTGTAAAAATGGCTCCTATTAAATTAACAAAGACTCCTCATTTCCTGTGTTGTAGTAATTTTCTTGTCCGATCAAGAGCATGCAAATCCTAAAGAGTACACTTAGTTTTTTCAATTTCTACATGGTGTACTTTTAAGCTTTTTAGAACTGTACAAACTTTTGTCTTATATACTGTATTTCCATATATGTTTGCATATGTTTTAATAAACCTATGGAAACATAGTCCCCCATTTTCCCAAAACAAAATATAAAAAAATAAGGGGGGACCCAAATCTTCACAGTACTGTATATTTACATGTAAACATACCATTAGAACATGTCATACATCATTAACAGGCTCTTTTGTTGCCCCCAAAGAAACATGAAAACAGAGGGATTTAACAAGTTTGAATTAAATCCTTATGGGAAAACTTGGCTGATTGAGGCCAAAGCAATCACACTGCAGAGCTCAAAGTGATCAAAATCTGAGGCCAACCTCTTTCTTTAGATATGGATATTGGCCATATTATGGGAAAATATATAATGGCTATTAATTTGTTCATTTTCAAGTACTTGCAACAAAAGGCACTGGAAAAAAAAAAACGAAAACCAGTGGCTGTTTGTCTACACACAAACTAGAATTAAAACTATCAGTGGAAAAGTTTACAATAGAGACACTATTCTGTTTTCCCATTGTGACATTATTAAATAAAAATTTTGGTATGATTTAACTATGAATGACTGGTTCAGTGATTCATGAAGTTGTCTGTTGAACTCATGGACACTACATGAAGGTTACACTATGTCTCCATCTCGTGGAGATTAAGCTGCAATTGCAGTAGGAACATCTAACAGGACTCATTTCAAAGATCGGATCATTAAAACATGCTGACATGTCATGCCTTATAGAGACTTTATATCCATAAAGTATAGGTGTAATTTACCCGATAGTGATGGGGGATCATAGTGATGAATTAACATTATTAATTAACTTTATATTGGCAAGCAAAGACTGCCTTTCTTTATAGATCCTCCAGTCACTTAAGAATAACACGTCCTTATCTTTTTTCACAGGGCTCTTTGACAGTAAAGGAAAAGTTATGTTTTCTAGTTATGTTGTCCTGTCACACTGACCTTGACCTTTGGGGAGGGTTTGACCTGTAAATAAGTTCAGTCCAGTCTACAATCCCCATTGTTTACTTCATAAATAAATGGTGCGGAGGTCGGTGCGACAGCCAACAAATTATCACAGAATAATAGAGGTAAACTGTGGAACCTCAAATAACTGAAAGCAAATAAATATCCATGTTTGCAAAACTGGCAAAACTGGAGCACCAATGTGTAACAGAGTTATCTGTTAACAACAGCCAATTGCTAATGTTGCTAACAGATTGAGACATGCGCAGATGAAACTTTATGTAACTGTTTCAGTCACGTTTCCGTCACGTTCAGCAGGGACTGCACTGACTTTATGTCAGACACACTGAACACTAATCTATCACCACAGAAAATCATATAAAAGGTAAATATAACTAGAGATGGTGAGTGAACGCGTTTTTTAAGCGTAACATGTGAGAAATACGGAAAATTACGGCCCTGAGGGGGCGTGGAAAGTCACCGGTCTTAAACGTCATCGCTGTTTCATCCAATGAAGGCACTGGCATGCAAATGACAGATTCTTCTAGGAAGTGGGATGTCTGGGCTGCAGTCGCTACTTCAGCTATCTTTGGTCCTTTGAAGCTGAGGCGAGCTGCACATAAGGCTGCCATGCCTTTAGAAACACGCCAAGCAAACAAATGAAAAGCTGCGAACATAAATAAGGCCCGTCGCTTTGAAGGAGCAGGTAGCTGACTCATAGTTTTCCGGCTGAGGACGGTAAGGACGCCGAAGCTGCAAACTGTTGTGTCTGGTTTGGTCCTCAAGTGATGCTGCACCATTAAATCGATTATTAAAAGCAGAAATGCGGCTCGTTTAAAAACATGTATGTTTCGCTGTTTGTTTAGGAGTAAGGCATATTTTTAAAAAATTAAGCAGGTTTTAATATGAAGCTACTGCGGTAAATACTGGATGGGTGGGTGGGTGGCTAATTCTTACGAAAAGGCGACGCGGTGTTCATTTTCAGGATCTGGACATACGAGTATTGGGAGGAGGGTCGCTGGCCTGGCTGAGGTTGCTTAGCCTCAGCTGTTATCTTCCAGAAATGCCCGTGTTTCTGCCCGTGCTTGTTGTGAGTCGTGACAACGAAGAAAGAGCTCAATTAAACACGACATCTGTGTCACATCTACTACTTGGTTTCCAGTGGGTGAGGCGGGTATTAGCGAGGTTATTTAATGAAGCTAATTTTACCCAGCTGGGGTTTATTTTCTGGAAGTGTCTCTTTGGTGCTCAGTTTGTTTACATGTGATGCTTGTATTAACACGTTACTTATAGGAGACTGAGAGGCCAAAGCCTTTATGTGGGTGATAGACTCAGATTTTCTTAAAACAGCCTACAGGAACATGCTAGAGAATAAGTACACTGGACAAAGTCTCTTGAGGTCAGTGATGCATTCAAGAGAATTAAATGAACTTGTAGTCTATGATGTGGCTGTAGTTACCTCTGAACACGAGTCAAAACCAAATTATTAGGAAAAGTTTATGAATCTTGAATAATGCTGTGAGTTATTTAGATCAAACTTTATCTCTGTTTAGGGAAAATGGGTATTGTTTTTGTGCAGTGAAGATCTTTGAGCTTTTTGTGTGTTTGCTTTTTTGTGCTTTGTAGGTCTGACCACATCACTGTGATTTCACATTTTTTGGACCTTTTGAGTGAGTTTTCAGTCAAGGTGAACTTGAATATAAAATGTAAGTAGATTTTTTTTTTTTTTGCATTCTTCAGTTGTACTCACCCATGATATTTCATACTTTCCATTTATAAACAGTTTGATTTGGCTGCCTGGTAACATAACACAAACATTTACATTGTGGGCAATCATGAATCAGAACTTCCTTTTTTCTTTGAACTAGAAGAGTGTGGCTCCTCTGTACCTTTAATATTTCCTGTTTTGTTTATCTGTAAATTCACACCTGCAATAATTTTGTTAATGCTATAAATGTTAATAAATGTGGTAAAATGCATGCTGTACTGACACAGTACTTTAGGAGTAATGACAGGAATCACCGTCTCCTACATGTAATGATTTATTTAAAGCAACATCAGCACCTCAATCTTCTACGTGGCAAGGCTTCCTATTGCCATAGTTTAAGCTGTAATGTAATTACAGTGAGTGTATTAAATAACCAGGTCTGTGTTATCTGACTGCTTTATCTGAGTTGCTTTAGTCTATAGTCCCAAAAATCTGCTGTGACAGGACAGCAGAGGAATATTTAAATAATCTCTCTTTAAAATCTGTTCTCAACCCAAAGAACCCCAAAAAACATCTAATTCAGTTCTTCATTTGCTGCTTTTGATTTCCAGAATAATCATGAACACCCACGACTCCGACGTAAACACAATCTCTCCTGAGATGCCAGCAATGTTTGACGGCATGAAGCTGGCGGCGGTGGCCACGGTGCTCTACATCATTGTGCGCTGCTTGAACCTCAAGAGTCCCACAGCACCCCCAGACCTCATCTACCAGGACACGCCGCTTAACCGCTTCCTTCTCAAGTCCTGCCCTCAGCTGACCAAAGAGTGAGTTTCGTTCTCGGTTCTCTGTGTCTGTCTCTTCAGAGGTTGCCATGGCAACGGTGCAGCAGCGAAGGTAGCGGTTTATCTGGCGGCGGTCCCAGCTGTCGTCAGTGTTCCTGAGTGGGCCACACGTCTGTACCAGAGCTTTCCTGTTGGCTGTTGCGTGAATTAAACATGAGGCTGTATTTTTGGGGTTATCGCAAAGGTACACTGGGTTTGTTGCACTTGCATTATGAATAAAGGTCCCATTCACTGCAGGCCAAGAGGATTTGCATTTATGATGATGCTAGTCTCCCTTTCAGGGTAACTATGATGTGTGCTATAATTTGAGTGCTTTGCCTGAGTTCAAAATAACTGATGCAAAGCAGTGGTTGCTGGAACAGAACAAGGCTTCCCTGTGTATGCAAAACTGGGTTATAAGCCAGGGTCAAACTTATTGGAATTTTGCTGGAAAAGCACTCCGTGAGGTAGCTTCAGTTGCTTTTCTTTAATGAGCATCTCTCTATGTCTGACACTCAACAGGAACTCTCAGCTTCATAGGGCAATTCCCTCGAAGCACCCTTGAGTGTCCGCTTACATAACTGATAGTCACTGAGCCTTTCAGCTGCAGTGTCATTGAATCATAAGGCTACGCTGATGTTTACATCTGTTTCTAGTTTATCATTCCCTTCTGAACAGCCATGTTGTGCTGAGCATATGGAGATATATTTCCCAATTTGTACTTTAGCACAGTCTCAGAACATGTCTACATTGTTCTTCGTTGTTGTGAATTCACGTTTGTAACTCGTGACATCCTGTGTTGTTGCATAATGAATCAATCACACCGTGAAAGCATAAGAGGGGTGATGTGAGGTAAACTGAGTCCACAGCATTTTGTTCAGGCATGTTTTGGGGACAGTCGCATAGGGTTTTGGATAACAGACAAGATGACAGGGAAAACGCTACTTTTTTAAATTTTATTATTTGACATAAGTCACAATCTGATTTGTCTCAGCTGGTTGTCCAGGATATTACAAAACATTGTAGAGCTTGTTTTGTTATGTTTTAATTTATGGTTTGCTATTTTCAGTATTATTTGCAAACTGCAAGTACAAAAATACTCGTTCAATCAAGAAGCACAACCTATTATGTACATATCTCCCGTTAGATTAAAAATAGACTTATTAAACGATTGCTCAACTTTTTTTTTTTTTGAAGCGCTGTTTAAAGTTTTCTGTTGTTCTTGTGGTGTGGTTCCTGTCCACATTACAATAATGAGGTCATCCCCATGTAGTGTAGTCTTATATTAAACCAGTACCTTCTAGAAATGTGTGGTTAACCTTTAACTATAGTGCACCCTGGAGGTTATTACTGCCATTCAGTGATAATGTAGTCTGTTTTTGACTGACAATTCTCTTGAGTAAGACGGGATCTGTTAATGCAGTAATTGTTGGAGCCACTGTAAAAGTTGAGGAAACACAAAGTTAAAGGGTTTGTGTAACTGAAGCCTTGACTGCCTTGCAGTCACTCACTGTCGTCGTGTTTAGGGCTGTACTGTACACACTGCAGCTGTGCTTCAGAGTTATGCTGGTCTTGTTTATCTGATTTAGCTCACTGCTGAGATTAGTGTCTGCAAATGTAACAAATATTCCACACATATTTTTATATAACTGAAGAAGAGTGAGAGAAAGTGACTTGAATGTTTGCTTATGTGTCATTAACAAATGCTCAACCAGCCTGATTGTCGCACAGTGTTTTGAAATGCAATCTAGCCTGTCTTTAACTAAAATGGTCCTAAATTTCTTCCCGAGTGCTTTCAAAAGCTTCCATATTGAATATTTTTTTTAATGTGAGGTAATCAAATTTAAATGGCTGCAACAGTATATGGAGAGCAGGATGTTTTGGCTGTTCCTTCCGCAGCTCTTACTGTTACGCGTTTATGCCTAAAATTGTATCTATAATACATGATGGAACAGGCACTTGCATTGGAATCTTGGAAGATGCTTCACTATATTAGTTCACACTATTTTGCTCTCAGTGTGGAGATACGATGATGATTCATGATAATGCCTAGTGTCTCAAAGGAATGTTACATAATCTAAAGACTTGACTCCTACAGTTAACTCCTACAGAAGTGTCACTGGAATACAAGTATTTGTTCTGTGAATAACTTTGCAAAACATAGCAACAGACTAATGAAACCTTGTGTATTGAGTGCACATAGCAATCTTTAAACAGCTTCAACATAAATGTGACTTTATGCAAACTCTGTGCTGGAAAGTTCTGTCTGTCATAAACCAGCAATGCAAAAGGCATGTGTTTAAGATAACACTGTGTTGATATAATTTGTAGGCATTTTTCCATGTCCTTGTTCTGGGAACATTCGGCTGATGGCTCATATTTCTAGATCAGATTTAACAAAAGAATGTAATCTTGTGTTTTCCAGGTACATTCCTCCATTACTGTGGGGTAAGAGTGGTCACCTCCAGACAGCACTGTATGGTAAACTTGGTCGGGTGAGCTCACCTCACCCAAGTGGAATCAGAAAATATTTACCCATGCAGGATGGGGCTACTGCAACCTTTGACCTCTTCGAGCCACTGGGGGACCATCGGACAGGAGGTGATGCATTTAATTAGAATCTGCTTTTTTTTATTAACCAGCATTTTTATGCAGTCGGTTGCACTTATTTGTACAGAACAGGGGCAAGAGAAAGCACGTGTTCTCTGTTGCTGCTTTTCCACTAATACCTACTTATCTCAGCTCTGTTCGGTTTTTAGGGTTTTCCATAGGTGTAGTACCTGGTACCAGGTACTTTTATTTATTTATTTTTTACTACCTACTCAGCTGCAGTTCCAAACAAGCTGAGTGGAGCCGAAAAGGTGACGGCAGCCGACTGCATGCAGCTAATTGGCCAGGTAGTGACATCATTAGATGAGTCTTAAAAGTGACTTCTTCACAAGAATCAAGCTTTGCTGAGTTGAATCGCATAGGTACTTGGGAAAGAGGCATTGGACATTAAACATTCATCTCAACTACAGATGAGCACCATGTACAGTACTACTTGAGTTCAGCAATTCTTAGGATTCCAGGTGTGGAGAGGTCTCATAAGATCTCTGTTTAGGTTCTCAGTCATCTAGGTCATATTAGTCTCTGGATCTTGAAGAACGGCGACTGGACTTCTTTAAATTTCTTGAAGAAGTTTCATCTCTCATCCGAAAGGCTTCAGTTCTCAAAACAAAAGGTGGAGAGACCTGGGTATCTAAAGCCAAGTGGGGTTGTCCGCTGGAGGTGGTTGTCACCCACTGTTGTTCAGATGGATAATCACATGCGCCAAGGTGTGAAAGAAGGCGTGGGTCACCACAAATGGTGGTTTTGGATGAAACCAATGTGGGACTTTGTCCCATTCTATCGAGGGACCTATTGAGGTCACCTGAAGAAAAGTGTGAATGGGGGTTGAGGCATCTGGGGAGGGAGCTCAGGACTGCATTGTAGACGGGGGAAAGTTGATGGCGTAATCCACCTCTTCCTACTTGGTAGGAATCGCCTGGTGTTAAAGGGTCTCTCCACCTTTTGGTTTAGGACCTAAGAAATCCTTTTGGATCAGAGGAGAAACGTCTTCAAGAAATTTAAAGAAGTCCAGTTGCCTTTTTTCAAGCTCCAGAGCCTCTCATAAGGCCATTTTGCAGCATCGGAGGTGTGGGTTAACCCAAACCTTAAGTTTAAACCTTAACCTAGTTTAATTTTTATCCAAGTTTAACTCCTGAATCCAGTGATTTTTTGTTGAAGTCATCAGCCTTGTGAGTCACACATTTTGTTCATCTCTACTGTGTGAATGTTTACATGATGCGCTACAAAGGTGAACACTTTTTCTTGTCCCTGTACTTAGCTAGTTGGATCTTTACTGTCATGACAAACATTGAAATCTCATATATTCTAGTTCTTAGTTGAGTATTGTAATTCTGTCTCTTTACATTGTAATTCTACTACTGCTACTTCTGTCTAGTCCGTTCATGCCACACCTAATGAGTGTTTGTCAGTCCTGGACGAGGGACCCCTCCTCTGCTGATCTTCCTGAGGTTTCTCCCATTTTGTTGTTCCTGATAAATTTCTTCTTTATTAAATTCAAAGGTCAGGAATAGATAGAGGGTGTCACAAGAAACTTTTACCCCTGAGGGTTTTATATAGAGCCTCATTAGGGGGAAAAATTAATAAAGGTTTGACCTAAGATGTTTGGAGAGTAAAGAAATTCTTTACCAGAGGTATCATGGCCAACTTTGGTTATTTGTGCCAGGTTTTGCACGGCAGCTATTAAAACAAACTCTTTTTACAGAATTATTGTTCTTTAAATCAGGCATAAGATGTGTGTAATGCAGTTGTGTGGGGACTGTTTAAAGATTGATGTGTTTCAATGAAGGCTTCAGCTGAATACTGATCCAACTAAATTAATTCTGATCTGTTAGTCCTCTCAGAAAGCTTAAGCCTCACATGACATTTGGTTCCCAACAAAAGTAGTGTTACTATTTCCGTTCTGTTTGGAAAAGCTATAAATGACAGCCTCATCCTTTATCGGATCGGCTGCTGGGCTTTGCTTTGCTCCTGTGTTATGGTGATCTTTTGTTTCGGAGGGTAACATGCTCTCCTTTTTATCTTTGCTAACATATTTCTCACTTGCAAATATTGCCCTGATCCATCTGCCTGTTGAACCAGATGACATCACCATGGTGATATGCCCTGGTATTGGTAACCATAGTGAGAAGCACTACATCCGGACCTTTGTGGATTACGCACAGAAGGATGGTTATCGTTGTGCTGTGCTGAATCACCTGGGAGCTCTCCCCAACATTGAGCTTACCTCTCCACGCATGTTCACTTATGGTAAGACTAATAAGCCATCTCAAAATGATACCTATTTGGCTTTTTAAATGTTTCTTTCATATAATTTTTGTTAGTGTTGGATGTTTATATTAAGCATGTTGAGTGTTGCGCTCAGTGTATGTACAGTTTATGCCTGTGGACCAAAGGTTTTGGCTTCAGACTGCTCTAAGCTTGCTTTCTAGTATTGTGCTGAAGATGAATCAGCTTGGTGCCAAGCAAAAGAAAGTGAGGGAAGGGACTCTGATAAATTAAAGTGCCGCCTAAAGGCCTTTATAGAAGATAAATAATGTTTTGCTTCTATAGTGTGAATCTTGCAGAGTTACTCTAGTGGTGCCCCCCCCCCCCAACAATGAGACGTGCTGTTTAAAAGGTCTCAGCCTCAGCTCTGATACTCTGCATTAAAGACTTCGTCAGCCAGATGTGCTGAACAGAGTACAGCATCTTTCTATATGTATTGATTATATCACTATACTGTTTCATTTTACAGGGTGCACATGGGAATTTGCAGCCATGGTTGGCTACATTAAACGGGCATATCCCAACACCCAGCTCATTGTTGTGGGCTTCAGCCTGGGTGGAAACATCGTTTGTAAGTTCCTGGGGGAGAACAGGACTAACCAGGAACGAGTGCTGTGCTGCGTCAGCGTTTGTCAGGGGTACAGCGCACTGAGGTGGGTTGCTGTGGTCTCTTCTCTTAATTACATGCATTGTTTTGTCAAACCCGCTTTGTAATACTAGCACTGATGCGCACACATTTCTAAATATAAATTAAGCTCAGAATAATTCCACAAAATGAAGAGTGCTTTCATAATATAATCGCATGTTTATCCTCGAGGCTACAAAGCATACGTTTACCATAATAATCTTAGTTGATGGATTGCACCGATTAGATAAAGCTCCCAGTTTGAGGATCTTTTTTTCAAATGTAAGGGACAAGACAAATATTTAAAAATATGTCTGTGTGCTGCTTACTGGTCTCCACTATTTCATTCACTTACCATAGTTTGCTCTTGATTTTTAGCATATACAATTTTGTGCTGTATTCATAGCCTTTTCTAAAGTAGAAGTACTAACACCACAATCTAGAAGTTCTACACTGATGAATATTTTCAGTATCATTTGTTTTAATCAGTTTGTTTGGTTTATAAAAAAATCTGAAACTAGTGAGATATGTCATCACAAATGCTTTGTACGTTAAACAAAATAGCACATTAACATTAAGCTTTTTTAAAAAAATTGGGTTCAACAGACTTGCTTTGTAAAGTAACTAGCAACCAGTGCTGCTGCTGAATTTCGTGAAAGTACAGTATTTACAAATGGATTATGATGTGTGTGAATGTGTATATATAAAGCATTAGTGCATGTGGATGTCTGCACTTTGTGTTCTTTTTTTTTTTAATTGCAGACGGCATCTCTTGGCAGACTTGACAGGCCGGGTCTATTAAAGTTTAAGTGTAGACAGCAGGGGAGTGGTGTGTGTCCAGATTGGCCTTCTGTGAAGTTGGCTTTGCAGTATTTTTTTTTAATCTCCCCCATTTTGTTTTTCTATAATTAATTTTCATTTAAAATCTATTTCCAAATGTAAGCTGACCCTCCTGTCAGTGTTCCTTGAGAGCTGAAGCTGTACAGTGATCAGCTACAATATTAAAACCACCTGCCTAATATTCTGTAGGTTCCCTTCGTGCCGCCCAACAGCTCAGACCTGTCGGGACATGGGACCCCTTGGCGTGTCCTGTGGTGTCTGGCACCCGGACTTTGGCCTCGGATCATTTGGGCGGGGTGGGGCCTTTGTGGATTGGGCTTGTTCGTTAGCATCCCACTGATGCTCGATTGGATTGATATCGAGGGAATTTGGAAGCTGGGTCAACGCCTTGCCTCTTTTTGTTTGGGGGTGGTTGGGGTTCCTCGAGCAGTTCCTGGGAAGTGTTTGTGGTATGGCGCAGCGCATTATCCAGCTGGGGGCGGCCGCTACCATCAAGGAGTACCATAGCCTCGAGTTGGTTGTGCTTGGGCTGCAACAATGTTTAGGTGGGTGGTAATGTACGTGTCCTAGTTTCAACCGCATGAATACCAGGACTCAAGGTTTGCATTGCAGTTTTTATACTGTTGCCTAATGTTTTAATGTTGTGGCTGATCGGTGCATATACTTCTCAGATAATATAAATAGAATCTATTATCTATAGTAATATAATTTCGAATCAAGTTGTCTGCTGTATTTGTTTTGCTTTGCCTTGTCCCTGTCACTGTGCTACATATTGATGCCTGACACCATTGCTGCTCTCAGCCAGGGTGACTCTTTGTCCAGTGGATTACACAGGACATTCGGCGTGTTGTTTGGATTGTAGACTGTCTGCACAAAGCCAACTCGCTGTGTGTTTACCTCTCCCTCTCTCTCAGAGCCCAGGAAACATTCCTGCAGTGGGATCAGTTCAGGCGCTTCTACAACTTTCTCATGGCTGACAACATGAAGAAAATCATCCTCTCTCACAGGTATCGCTGTTGCCCTTCCTCAAATTTCAGTAAAGATTGTGTGCCTACAGTTTCCTATCACTGAAAAGCTTAATGCACATATTTAGTATTAGAACTTTTATGGTGTTTGCCAAAGAGTGATTTCATCACACAACTCGGGTCAGTAATTTTAGCCTCCTAATTTACTTTTACATAAAACTGTAGCTTACCCTTTAGATACATCGAAGCCACTCTGGGTTCATTTTGATAATGATCATTTTTGCAGATCTGA
This sequence comes from Bujurquina vittata, assembly GCA_015106715.1. Taxonomy (NCBI): domain Eukaryota; kingdom Metazoa; phylum Chordata; class Actinopteri; order Cichliformes; family Cichlidae; genus Bujurquina; species Bujurquina vittata. The sequence goes on along the minus strand of VUQK01038703.1, from coordinate 888 downwards.
GTAGGTTGAGCAAGCTGAAATGGTACCTCCTCCTTCCTCTCTTGCTTGGGTAAAGCTATAAGACCTCCCCAGTGCATGCTGGTCCTATACCTGCCTAACGTCCTATATAGGCTGGGGTATCTGTAGCATTGCCTTACAAAAACAAATATAAAGCTAAAAGAATTAACTTAAAAAAAGTAAATAAGCTAAATAAGTAACTAGTAAATAGCCTAATTCATTGCTAAAATTTGGCAAATATGTTTATAATTGTATTCACCAGGGTTATTATAGTTAACGAAAACGAACGAAATAACAAAAACTAAAATTGAAAAAACACTCGTTAACTGAAATAAATAAAAACTATAATTAAAAGGAAATAACGGTAACTAACTAAAACTGTATTGTGAGGTTACAAAACTAACTAAAACTAACTGAAATTATAGATAAACTTTCATTTTCTTGTCATTTTTTAAAGCCTTGTTGATTGATATGAAATCATTTTCTCCGCTCTCCGGGTTTAAGCTGGGAGCACCATCGGGCAACTGCGTGCGTGCGTCATGTGCGTACGTGCACTCAGCGCGCTGCTCCTTAAAGTAATGGCAGCGGTCTGCAGAGAAAGCAGCTCCGGAAAGCGCTCTGAGCCTACGAGGTGACCTGACGTGCACGGAGAAACGTGACTACTTTTCGGGTCCACGCAGCCCACAACGTTGTGTTTAACCTGTTCAGTCCTTGTGCGTTTCCGGCTACTTTTCGCCGGCTGCTTCATCAGTCAATAACGACCAGGAATAATAATCAAAGCATTAATGTAACGACTCACAATGTCAGCGAATTCCTGGAGACAGACTGCTGAAACACAAAGAGCGAGGACCAAAAAAAGTCCCAGCCGGCACCGCATATAAAACACCAGCA
>VUQK01038701.1:0-15892 GCA_015106715.1 Bujurquina vittata | reverse complement strand
TAAGGACTTATCACAGGCAGAGACTGAGACAGGCTGCATTAGAGCTCTAATGAAATCTGTCAGAGCAGACTGCACTCAGGGGCAGCTTGCAGCAGCAGCAGCACTACTTACCACCACGCAGGGGAGTGAGAAAGATAGTGGTGTGGGTGGGGGGGGCAGGATGACATATGAAGCTGGGCAGAGATTTAGCAGAGTTTTTTTGTGAGGTTATTTGTTTGTTGTGTGTCTCTTTCAATAATTAAATTCTGATGAATAAAGCATTCTGCTATGCTGGGGTGTCTCACTCCAGTGGCTTCAAACTAGAGGAGCAGACACCCACAGCCTCCCTGCTTAGACTGACTGGGACTGAACTGAATACTAATGTGAACAGGAGGCAGAGAGAAAAGGAGATAGAAGAAGCAGGATGTTAGCATTAGTGGGGAGGGAGGAAGAGAGAGAGCAAGTGTGACAGGAAAAACACTGGGAGGGATATTAAAGAGTGGGTGCAACAAGAAATCCTTAAAACCTGAAGACTATGAAGGGATTGTAGAACGCGTGACGTGCGAGGGTCAAGAATGTGAAGCATGAGTCATGAATTATTGAGACAAAACGAGTGAGTTAAGGATTGTGAGAACAGCAGGCAGATGGATGATTGCAAGGATTACAAAACCTAAAATGCATGAGTTATAAATCATTGTCCTTTGTCACACCAAGATGGGTGGTCCTCAGTCAATTTGTGCATTTTTATATTATTTTTATTATTTGGTGCATTGTACCTAATGTTCAAGACAAATAATTAAAATGCACCGCTTCCTATAAAAAAAAAGGAAAGAAAAAGCTGTCATTGCAGAGGGAATACTGTTGGAATGTGAAGAATATCTTGGTATGAATCATGACTACAGCCCAAACTGATTGAAAACATGTGATAATGAAACAATAGTAAGTAGTGGGAGAAAAGCAGCCTGCAGTAATGCTGCTGAATTCAAATCCTGATGCAATGTCTGCTTCATTTCTGCTTTACTAACAACCTTAAGCTGCACTGAGTGCACTGAGTGCAGCTTAAGCTTACAGCACCTATAACGAAAGCAAATTATTTCCATTAGAGAAATACGACATCATGCCTGCCACATAATCTTCATTAGTATTCATTTTTCACTTCAGCACTGACCACTGAATAGCAAAGTAGGTACTCTCTGTTCCTCATTTGGTGCAGTTCCCTCGTTCTCATACAGACAGTTTGCACGGTGCTTCACAGCAGGCATGAAGGTTTTTTTGCTATGTCCCTGAAATTTTATACCATATTACCAGAAGCAGTCTTTCATTTTTAATCATGATGTCTATAATTTGATTTATACTGCTAGTCACCATTTTTTTGGTTTTTGTCTGCAATGTAAACCCCCACTAGAAGCTCTAAAATTTAACTTTAGTTATCCAGCATTATTGCAGGCTAGCAACACTGCATCACCCTGAATATTTTGATAACATTTTGATGAATGAATGTCATTTATTCTTTGTATTTTGGTTCAGAGGCTGCTGAAACATCAGTATCAAAATATGCTGAAGGGCATGTTTGCATTATTAGATAGTGTGTTCCTAGATCAAGGCACAGAGTGTCCCCGTCCCTATTCACAGAGGTATTCTGTTGTCAAATACGTTGAAATTACTTTGCTTGGTAGCCCAAATTTTACTTGTAGTGGAAAATTGACAAAAAATATCCTTAGATAATTACACTCCCCTCTTATTTTCCCCTAATACCCCTTATTTCCCCCAGTGGAATACAAGAATAACAATTCTCCAATAAGAACATAATGAAAAGAAGTAAAACACTGATGCAATACAGCTTTACGCTTTTGGTAGTCCTCAGCACTGGTTACTCCTGTGCTGCGATTTCTGTAACTGTGTTAACATTTCAGTTAACACTTGCATAAACAGCTGAACTCGTTTAGCTACTACATTATGAGGTAGCACCATTTTTGTTATCTCTGTTACCAAACAGCAGCCACAGAGACTGAAAAGTTATGATTACATCGAAGTGCTACAACCTGCTGTTCCGCATCTTGCTACTTGAGGCTGTCTCCAAAAGCCAGTCACTGGCCCATAGATTTGTACACTATATTACCAAAAGTATTCACTCACCCATCCAAATCATTGAACTAAGGTGTTCCAATCACCTCCACGGCCACAGTTGAATAAAATCAAGCACCCAGGCATGCAGACTGCTTCTACAAACATTTGTGAAAGAATGACTCGCTCTCAGGAGCTCAGCAAATTCCAGCATGGCACCGTAATAGGATGCCACCTGTGCAACAAGTCCAGTTGTGAAATTTCCTCACTACTAAATATTCCACAGTCAACTGTTAGTGGTATTATAACAAATTGGAAGCGATTGGAAATGACAGCAACTCACCCAGGAAGTAGTAGGCCCCGTAAAACCACAGAGTGGAGTGAACAGATACTGAGGTGCATGGTGGGCAGAGGTTATCAAGTTTCTGCAGAGTCAATTGCTTCAGCATACCAAGACATTCTGGATAATTTCATGCTCCCAACTTTGTGGGAACAGTTTGGGGATGGCTCCTTCCTGTTCCAAAATGATTGCGCGCCAGTGCATAAAGCACAGTCCATAAAGACATGGATGAGCAAGTTTTGTGTGGAAGAACTTGACTGGCCTGCAAAGAGTCCTGGCCTCAACATGACAGAACACCTTTGGGATGAGTTAGAGCGGAGACTGCGAGCCAGGCACCATCAGTGTCTGACCTGACAAATGCGCTTCTGGAAGAATGGTCAAAAATACCCATAAACACTTCTAAACTGTCAGAAAACAAGATGCTCATTTCAAGAGTTGAAAATAATTGTCCACAAAGCAATGGGTGACATAGAAAAACAGTGGCTATAAGTGTGTGTGTGTATAGTTTGGAATTTCATCTAAGCTAATCAATTCTTAGCTTATTACATCATGAAAATTTAATCAGGCTCATAATTGGCAGAGCCAATTTCCCAAATACTGTCAGAAAATGCTGCTCACATGGATCTTAGCTTTACTGGAAAATAGTCACATGTTCGGTCACTCATTGAGGCTACTGCATGTGTCTCTGTCTTCGGTTGGTAGCTTTGTTAGTCAGTCGTTATAAAACTAACTCTAATCAGCCAGGTATTTGCACATAACTGCTTTCCATGTATGTTAGCTTAGCATCGGTTGAGAATGTGATGGTTTCTATTAAAATTAAAGTTTTGTAATTGTTCCATCATCAGTTAATAGAGTAAGTTTTTTTTGTGATCCTCGATAACAGTTCAATGCAGCATCGTTGTAATTTCTTCCTGTGGCCACAAAAGAAACTGTTATTCCTCTTCACCAAAAGCTGAGATCTTGGTAAGTTTGCTTTAAATCACAGTCAAATCGGGTTTTGGATCTGGACCCCCTGCAGCTATGGTAGTCATGCCTATAAAACATTGCGTGTAATGTACTTATTGCATTTTATCTATTTCAAATGTGGGTCTAGAGAAACTGTTATGTACATAGTTGCATTTGAAATGTCTTGCCATGATATCATATCCTCCCTTTGTTAACAAAGCACCATTCATACAAACAGAATGCTCCAATCTGTTCTTTTACTGTGAGCAGTGACTGAATTATTACTCGTCATTAAAATCAATTACACGCAAACATTCGGGCAATGCAGATGCCAAAATTCTTGCCTCACTTAACACAGCTGGCACACTCACAACCTTATTGGGCTCAGTGAGACACTAAAAAGTAAAACTACCAAACAAGGCCATTCAGCCTCACCATGCATCACGTTGGTTTTAGATCATCATAGCTCAGGTTTGGCCTGGTTCCTGTTGTGGTATCCATGGTGACACACAGATGATGTGTCAAGGAGACATTTATTCTTAAGGTCATCCCTGTCAACTACGGCTCCTTCCCTGCTTACATGAGTCACAGCTAGTGCTGGCACTGCAGCATTTGAACCAACGGCAATATATATAACTATAGTAATCAGATAAAATTTGTTTGTATTTTATAATAATAATCCAACATGCACGCACGCACACACACACAAATAATTTGAAAAGAGATACTGTAACAATGCTGTATCAATACAAAGACAGCTGGTTCTGATGATGTGACTAGTTCTATATTAACATTATATTAAAAATGCTAACCATGATTGTTAAGCTGATGAACAAATATTGTTCCTTTGATCGTTAAAACTGCTTAATGCTTATTTATGTGCTCATGAGCAGCTGTTAACATGCACGTGTCTGTCATGCTATCTCCTGTTTGGATGCTCCTGAGAAAGGGAACATTTTCATTTGAAAGTCATTTTCAGTTTCTTCATGTCTGTGCAAAGCCTCCATTAATGCTGGGGGTGAAGTTCAGACATAGACGCTTGGAGTTACTGTCAGCTCTGCTGGAGCCTTGGTCCCTGCAGCCTCACACAAACACTTTCATGCAGAAACACAACAACACAGACACTTTGTCAAGAATCATCATGTCCAACCACCAAGCAACCCCATGTGTCCATTATTTAACACTTTTGGCTAACATACATACACACAAGCACACAGTAGTAGAAACACAGTAGCATTCACGCACACACATGCTCAAACACACTATTCATTCACAGATGCATCCTGTCACGCATTCACAGAATATCCTGCCTTCCCTTCTTTCTCTTGACCTCCAACACTGACGTACACAGAACAGAAAGTACTGACATTACTGCACACCTACATTCAAGATGCTTCGCTCTTGGTGACTGATTTGTACTGTCCCCCCAAATTTGCTCAATGTATGAACCTGTATTAATTTTGGGTGCAAGTAGCACACAGATCACAGGATTGCACAAATAAAAAACAACTGGGTTAATGCAGCAATTTAACATTTTGAAAAGGGGCATTGCAGAATAAACACTTGAACACTTAAGACTTAGTTGAAGTACATTTTGCTGCCAAATTTAATTATAGACTAGAGTAGTTCTGCACAAACGCACAGTGCCAGTCACTCTGACTCCCTTGGCCTAGCTGACTGCACTGTCCTCTCATCTAGATGGACTAACATGTAATTACAACGAGTTAAGCTCCCAGAATCCTCCCTGACTCTTCAGAGAGCTGGCGAAGGTTGTGTTGCACTTTCCAATCTACAGACTGTCTATTAAAGGTCACACACTTTGTTCTGTCTGCTCTTCCTTTCTCTCTGTTCTTTTGTAGCACACTTTCTGCATACTAACAACATATAAGTTTGAAGACTGACCTTTTTGTATGTAAAACCAATTTTTTTTTTCAATATAACATCTAAGCATGTGTTTTGTTTTTTTCATCATCCCGCCTACCACTGCCACATAGTTGTTGTCCTTAACTGGGCCAGGGGCTTTCAGATGTGGTGAACTTTTCCCTGCTAACCAGAGTTCAGGGCAACAAATGCCTCTGTGTTGTCCAACCAGCTGCTCTCCACTTTTTAATGAGGACCATGTAGCTCAGTAAACAGAGGTGGTAGCCAGATGATGAGTTGAGAGTATACAAAGGAGACTCTTTTCCTCGAGTGGGTAGGTAAACAGGATGGGAAATGGGATTGGATAGTGGCTACGTCAGGCACAGTGAGAGAAAAATATTTGTAAACCAAAGCTGACCCTCAGTCAAAAAAAACAATGACTTACATAGCACGTTAAATTTATGCCGCTCTTCACAGTTCAAATTTAAAATTTAAGCACTACTGTGTTTTAACTATCAGGGATCAAATGATTCGGGGTTGCTGCAATCGGTGAGTGCTGGACTGAATATGGAGATGAAAGGCCTCTCCACAGATGATGCAACCTGTATGTAAGAGTATCTTGACGCATCAAGATTTATATGTCTCTTCTCTGACAACAATTTTTTTTTTTTAACATCTCGTGCTGGCTCCAACTTCATTACAAAGGTGATACAATATGTAGTCCGGGGGGCTCGAATAATTAAATTTTGCATGCTGCAAAGAAAATGAAATCACTCTGTGGTAAGAAAAAGTTACAGTTGCAGCCCATGAATAAGCATGATAGATTACAGAGAGTAGAACAATAACTGACAAAATAAAAATAACCACATTTCAGTGTTGGATGCCAAGAACATTGCATACCACCCCTCTCGTCCACTCTTTTTCAGTCTTTCAGATGACTCAGAGCACACTGGATGCCTGAAGTGGTCTTAACAGATAATAGCAAGAACAATGGATGTTAATTAAGCTTTACTTCAGCTGCTGGTGATTTCATTGAAACATAGTACATATAATTGGAGATGGGCTTTTGTTGTTTGCTTTTTATTGTAACACATATCACACAAACATCACAAATACCTATGAATTAGAAAAGAAAATTCACACCATGATCCATCCATCCATCCATCCATCCATCCAGCCATCCATCCATCCATCCATCCATCCATCCATCCATCCATCCATCCATCCATCCATCCACTTTCCCTGAAGTCCCGTGGCAGTTGGCTACGGGGGTATTCCAGATGTCCTTCTCTCCAGCCACACTTTCCAGTTCGTCCTGTTGATCCCAAGGCATTCCCAGTCCAGATGAGATATATAATCTATCCAGCAGGTTCTGGATCTATCCTGGGGATCTCCTCACAGTTGAGTCAGAAAACCTCTAAAGGCAGGCGCCCAGGAGGCATCCGAATCGCCCGAACCCGCTCAGCAGGCTCCATTTGACATTATGCCAGACAGTTTATTCATAATTCATACAATAAAATGTGCTATTTGTCTAACAGAAGTCAACAGGCTGCACTTAGAGGCACAGTGGTGTTTTGAGGCAAGTGCTAACATATCAAACTGGGAATCTGACATCTAAATTAAATGTTAGTATCTTAACACATGCCATTGGCTAAAAGCTCAATTTCAGATGGGATGGAAACTGGCACCATGCTAACCTAGAAAAGTTTTCTAATGGTTTGCAAAAGGGTGCATTTTAAACAAAATAGTGATCTCTTGCTAAGTCTAACCAAGTGGTATTGGTGCCTAAACCGAACCAAACTTCTTCAGTCAGTCCAGTCTGCTGTTTGAAAGTTGAGTGTGTTTTTGCTACTACCAACCAGCCCAACTACTTATGGGATTTTCTGATTCCTTTAAGGTTGATTTATTCCTATGTCAATACACATGGGTCATTTCAGATAGTATATGAGTGTTTATTTGGGGGATTTATTACCAGACAAATGTGTCACAATTCATCCAGAGATAGAAAAGGTCTCAATCTAACTTTATGATGAGTCAGCCAATAATTTATCTGAGTTACTGTTGCCTTCCTATCAGACCAAAGCAGTCTGGCTGTTCTCTTCTAACCTCTCACAAAACAAGACATTTAACCCAAAAAAACTGCCGCTCACTGAGATTTTCTTATCTATATTCACTGGCCACTTTGTTAGGTACACTGTGTTAGTACCTCCTTTTGCTTTCAGAGCTGTCTTACTTCTTCATGGCATTGATTCTAAAAGGTACTAAAATATTCAAAGATTTTGGTCCATGTTGACATGACAGCCTCACACAGTTTGCTGCAGATTTGTCAGCTGCACATCCAAGAAGAGAATCTCCTGATCAGCCACATCCCAAAAGTGGTTTATTGGATTGAGATTTGGTGGCTGTGACAATTTGGTGACAAGCTGAGGTGATTTGAGCTTTATGACATTGTGTGTTATTCAGATTCAGCCCGTCTGGCACCAACAGCCATGCCACTTTCAAAGTCACTTTAATCTTCCCCAATCTGGTACTTGGTTTGAACTTCAGCAGGTCGTCTCAACCATGTCTACATGCCCAAATGCACTGAGTCGATGCCATATGACTGGCTAATTAGATACTTGTGTTAACGAGCAGTTGAACAGGTGTACCAAACACTAGCCAGTGAGTGTATAACACAGTTGTTACACTATGGCATTCTAGACTGCAGCAGTGGAAGGATGGACTGGATGACTGACATTGCTTTCCTTAGAGACATGCTTCTAGCAAGCACACTAAAAATGTACAGCTTTCCTATCTTAGCATGGACACCAGGCCATCTGGTTGTCTGTGCTTTCTCATAGAAACTGACTTTGAAGTGAATTATTTCTGATGTCATGACAGCTTCAAGTGATGGCAGTGCCTTAATCACAGGCTGTCATATTATCCTGCAGGTACCAGAGGGACTTTCCTGAGGGAGGGGTCATATTTATTCCTTTCACTGTTTGTTTTACATTATTGTTTCACCCTTGCAGCTGCACACATTGAGAGCCAAGGCCTATAAAGTCCTCTCCTCCCTCCCCCCCTTACAATGCCCAGCCCCCATCCTGTGTGTGTTCAAAACATCCCTAGAAGACCTTTGCTTGCAGAAGTTACCTCATCCATTATTTCCGGGCTTAGTAATTTAGCTCTAAACACTGAAACAGATGACATCAACCTTAGACTGTATTTTGTAAACAGCAAGAGGGTAACTCCTCAGTTTTTGTTGATAGAAAATGCTGAATCAGATTAAATAACAACATATGAATTCATTCCACTTAAGCACTGAACACAAGATTTGGATTTGGATTAGCTGTTTGCATTTTGATATTTAGAAATCGCTCTCATGAGAAAAACTAATTCCAGTGAGAAAGCTCTTTCCACAAATCATCATCCCGCTTTGATTTAGGCCGTTTTGGTTGTGGAAGTTTGACAGAAGGATTCATAATGTTGCAACTCTCTCTTTATAAATGTTTCAATAGTAGCAATGCTTAGGAATGAACTGAAGTGATACTTAACATAACTAAACATACAGTTTGTAAAATTGGCAATCTTCAGTTTGCAGATGGGCCCTTGTGTGGGATGTTCATGCTCTCCATGTCAAAAACAATTTGCAAAGTGTGAGTTTCCTAAAGGGGTAAATGTCAGTCTGGGTGATATTGGGATTATTATATAAAGGACTGTCTACCCATGTGCTTCAAATGCCATGTGTAGCCACTGGGCTATTTGGGAAGATACAGCAAAATGCACATGTTAACTGCTCCTTAGACTACAATATGTGACTTCTACTTCTTCACATCGTGCGTGTGTATTTTTATATATAGGCAAAAACAAACACAAACATAGATATATGTTTGTGTGTTTGTTTGTTTTTTTCCTTTGAAAGTGTAATTGTTTCTTTGAGCTATCAGTGGGGCAACAGGAAGCTGATTTCTTATCTTACTGTTTTGGATAGCCAAAAATGGAGCATTTCCCTTAGCGACAAAATATTCTTAATTGAGCATTGCCCCACCTAGCTAAGTGTTGTCATATAAGCTAGCATGGCTTTGAGAGGAAGTAGAAGAATAACAACAAAACACAACAGATATTTAGTAAACAATTTCTGTTATTGAAGAATGTTTTGGCAATAATAAACTAAAAATACAAATCCAGCTGCGTCACTACTTCCTGCACAGAAACTCATCTGCTTCAAATTCTCTTTAAAGTTCTAATAATAGAATAGAATAGAATAGAATGCCTTTATTGTCACTATACAGGATGTACAATGAGATTGGAGAATAATAATTGTGGTGCTGTGCTTGAAATAGTTCTGGTGGTTTGCATTCAAACCATTTCCATTTTAAATTAAATAATCAGTAGGTTATATCCAAGCAGGAAAATTAGGGCTAATGAACAAAGCCAACAAAGCTGAACTGAAGTTTCTTTAATGGCCAGATGAGGGTGACTCCAAAAGTAGGTCAGTCCCCACTGATTCCCATGTTAAAATATCATATTACCATACCATAAAATACCATATACAGCATTGAAAAGCTGTTTACAGAAAGGTACAAAATACAGTTTGTGCCTTTATGGATGGTTTCATTGCGAGTGCTTGGAGGAGGGGAGTTTTTCTTTTGTTTTGTTTTGTTTTTTGCATTTTTATAAGTCGCCCATTTGAATAAAGGTAGGGCTCAAAGTTTGAGGTGTGGCTGATTTTGGTGACTTTTAGCGCATTTTGAATGAAATGATGAGACATTTTACATTTTCATATGAAGTTAGGACAACAAAAGGCTGCAAAGGTATGTGGTTCTTAAAATAGACAGCAGGAGGAACCAATAACCAATTATGTTGTGAGGCAACAGGTCAGACTGGCTATAAAGCGAGCAACTCAGAAGTGAAGATGGGAAGAGGATCACCAATCTGCAAAAAAAAAAAAAATTTAAATTGTGGACCAATTTCAGAATAATGTCCCACAACGTAAAATTACAATTGACATACAAAATATGATTAAACGATTGATTAATAGAATCTGGAAAATTCTTGCTAGTGTTAATAATTCTCTAAACATTCATCCAAATATTGTAACTGTTGCCTACAAAAACAAAGATAAAAATAAAAATATGGCAGCAGACCAGATGGTAACATTGAGGCTACAAAATGTTAAGTCTAAAAGCAATGGGTGACGTAATGATGGCTGTTTTATATGCAGTCTATGTTCATTGCATGATAATCTTTGAGTTGTTTTGTTTTGTTTTCATTGTTACTATAAATATGTATGTATATGTATGTGGGAAAACTTTTTTTCTTAATTTAAAACAGGAAAATGAATGGAACTGAAATCTTCTTTAACCATAGAATATTTGAATGTGAAGAACATGGAGCCATTTCTCATTAAGTTTATAATTAGTGCTTCTTTTTATAACAGGCGCTTAAATATTTTTGCAGCCTCAAGAATGTCTCACCACTGGTTGTAACTGTGCCATTTGAATGACACACTGGTAATGCAATCCTAAAGTGACTCTCCCTTCACCTATTCAACGACAGGTTATGCAAGACTTGAAACAGGCAGAAAGGTTATCAAAGGTCATTTAATTAGAGAAGTATTTAGCTGCACAACTCTATCCACCACATTAAATGTATTTTCATGTATTTCATATGACATGCATTACTTTGATGATATTTACTTTTGCATTGCTCTGACCTGCTGAATGAGCACATTCAGCATCCTGCTTGCAAGTTGAGATTTTACGATATCTGCACTCTCTGTGAGAACATTCAGCTGAAACTGGTGATGACATAAATTCTGGCTTACTACATAGCCACACACAGGTGGGTGAAAACTATGTACTCACACATAAGGATGTCTGTGCAAGCCGAGCACATTCACAGGGACATTCCTACACATGTGTGAAAAATCAGCATAAGCCTTTCAGGGGAGACGAAGTAACATTTTAAATATGCCAGAAACGTAGACGAGTAGCTTTAGAGAAATAGGCGGAAAAGTGGGCATGCATTAATTTTTGTGATTTCAAGGCTTTTTGAAAGACTCAAATGCCTTTTCAGTGGTACCCTAAGCTGAAAGCACCCAGCATTTATCTATAATTACTCTGAACTAAAATGGGCTGGCCATGGGCATCGGGTGTTTTACAGCATCTAGGGATTCTGATACTGCTTGATCTGAGTGATGCCAACTTTGTCCACACCTTTTCATGGTCAGCTGTCTGAACTTTGAAGTTGAGGTGAATGCACCCCTGGTAGGAGGAAGACTCGCCCTTTGGGAGAGTCTTCCTCTGAACCTGATACAAGGGAGGCTTCACCAACCCTTGTGCTCACGGAATCCCAGCGATGATTCACTAACCTTGCTTGGTCTCAAGCATGTGTCCTCTTTTCTTTTTGCCTGTTCCGACTTTTCACTCCTCCTCCTCTTTCCCTTTAGTCAGAAAGCCTTTCTTTCTTTTTTCAGTGAGTCACAAGCAGATCCACAGATATAGATGGCCTGTGTGGGCAGATGGTGCCCCACGTGCTCGACTGCTGTTATTGCAACTCTGAGGCTCATCCAGCCATCTTTAGAGACTATGAAAAAGACAGCTCCCCCACATTGTCCTCATTTTCACTGAAATATGCTTCATATGAATTGTCTGTGATGTGAAGTTTTGCTGTTCTCCTAGAGTGTCAATAAAGCAGTTATTGCTTTCCAGGATGAATCACCGCATACCAATGCAGAGATTTAATTCCTTAAACAGCATATCATGATCCCTGGACCACTACAGCTTAGTGATACATCATAAAATCCAGGCTATGTTGCATAAGCCTGCAGGAGAACTTGATATAACACATCAAAAGAGGAGTTGCTTTTGTTTTAATAATTTTGACTTTCCTCCACTGTTTAATCAGCCCCCGAATGCCCCCGAAAAATGCACAGGCACACACCCATAATTAACACAGATGGGATCAGGGCTTAATATGTGAAACAATGCATTACTTAATATTTCACACCCAATCTAGTATGACTGGGTCAAAGGTCTAAAGTGAGGAAAGGGTGGAACCCTCAGAGTGGAAGAGGTGTGAGTAGCATCCACCTACAAAGGAAACACATGGATGGTGCTGAAGAGGAAGCAAGTTTCTCCAGAGGGTAAAACAAAGGATATGGAGAGGAAGTCCAATTAATTATTGGAATGTTAGCGATCCATTTAAATTCTTGAAGTCAGCAAGAATCTTAAGCACTGTATTTCTTTTATGATGGATGCATTTGAAGAATACCTTGAGAAATATCCTTACTCAGATGCAAAAGACAAATATGAGGAACACTTGAAAAGTCATTTGATTTCATTAGTCACCATTGTTGCTCATCACCCAATGCTGCCAGTGTCGGCTGGTTAATTTTCTACTTGTACTCAAATGTGCTTATCCATTATGTTCTTTGTTAAAGAAAAGGCAGAGTTTAAATATTTATCCGTATTTTTATTTATTTATTTATTTTTTAGTCGTGATGGTTTATCTTTAATAGCCTAGTTTTAATTTGTCACCTTTTGAAAACACTGATGTGGGCAGAGGGCAGTCTGGGAGTGGAAGAAATGTTCTAATAAATGCTTCGAACCACACAAACCACTGCTGAGCTTTTACATAAAGTTCCTTTTTCTTTCTTTAATATGCCGTACATCATATGCCATATTGCAAACCTGCAAAAAAATTTCAGTTCTAAATTTATTTTATACAGTTTTTTTTCTTAGACCATGAGTAATCATGCATGTTATTCAAAGACAGAATAATGCCAGTGTTAATTAACATCAAACCTCCTACTTAAATTTTGAAAGGGGATGTTTAAAATTATATAAAATGTCTCATGCATCTCTTGCTTCATGGGTTCCCTCCAAACCTTTAATTCTCCTCCCACACTCCAAATCAGTTGGACTATAGTCTAAATTTTTCCCTTTAGGTATATGATAGGATGTTAAGCCTGATGGCTTAAGAAGATGTCCAGGGTATTTTCCTGCCACCCACCCAATGCATTTGCTGATAAGCTCAAGTCCCCTGTGACCTTGGGGAAAGTGGGCCAAGTGAGGACCAATATCAGAGCAAATATTAATCCAGTCATGGATCAATTGGTGTTAAATTGTTAGTGTTGGCGCAGAGGGCTGTTTACTCTAATTTAACTATGAGGAAGTTATTTCTTTAAAAGCTGGTGTTGATACACAGAGTTCAGTGTCTTACTCTGTGAACAACAAAATACAGGGTTGATTTCACAGGATCTTGTTAGTGTTACTTTGAGCATTCTTTGGTACAGTGTTTGGACCAATATTCTCACTACCATGGTTGTCTGTCTCTATGTGTTAGCCAAGCTTTAGTCTGGCAACCTGTCCAGGGTGTACACCGCCTTTCACTCAATGACACCTGGGATAAGCTCCAACCCTCCAGCGATGGATGGATGGATTGTAAAATTCAACTCCCGGCTCTTTCCAATGCAATTTTGCTTGAACTACAACAACTACAACAGCATCTGTCTCCTCAAGTGTCCAGTACCTGCATTTGGACTTTTGCCTCTAAAGCCAAAAACATGCATTCATGCCTGTGAAAGCTCTTCATCAGCATCAAATAATGTATGTGACCTTGATGTGCTAAATGCAATCACAAGTCCCGTGAGTGCTTGCAAAGTGTACGGTTAAAGAAGTGGAAGACAAAAGGGGTTATCAGTCATTGCAGATGAGATTTATGAACAATCGTGTGATGTAATTGTTGATGCCAAATTAATGTCAACATCCATTCTCCAGGAACCTTTTCAGCATGAAGACATTGGGGCATCAGCTTCTCAGTAAGAACAAGGTCATTAGGTGTTTTCCCACAATTGTAAAATTGCCTCCATGCTGTGCTGTTGAAAAGAATCAGTTTCTTTTACGGTTTCACATTCTGAGAAATACAAAATACGAAAGTGATGATTCTGAGAATGTGTTGCCAGATAAATTGGGGATTTGGGTAAAGATTCTATAAACAACTGTATACAAAAAAAAGTTTTGTTTCACACTTACTCATATACTGTATTACTCTAAGTGCTAATGTTCCTCGTGTTGGAGCTGGTTCAGAATTACCTGTGTGTTGCAATGTTTTTACAAGGTTTTGCACACGTAGCACTTACGTACAAGAAGCAATGTTGTCCTGAAAAGAAAAGCATACATGCGTTTGGCCTCATCCCATCATTCCTGGGGGTCATCTTCACATCTGAGAAGGGCATCCTGAGCACAGGCTGAGGGGAAGCACAAAGGAAGGGGATGTGTGTTTACTGTTGTGTTTTAGTGTGTCTGTGTGTTGCTTTTTCTTTTCTTTTTTTTTTTGCCTGCAAAGCTCTTTAGTTTGCAATGCTGGGAACAGCTGCAAGCACAGGACTTCCTGTTCTGCACAGGAAACAAAATGGCGGAGAATGGGAGGCCAGGAACAATGCTGTGAAAACCAGCCACCACCCAGGTTAGGGGGTGAGGTGCTTGTGAATCAGAAAGCAGAGAGGTGAACGAAGCACGTCCCACCGCTGCTGCAAAATCACGTGGTGGGATACCTTTCGTCTAATAACCTTTGAAGATAATTCAAACATGTCTGTTTCCATGACTTGGAAAAGATAAACACACAGACTAAAACCCCTTTGTACCTCAGCCGCTACAAATCTTCCATTTGGAAGAATTTCTTAGAAAAAAAAATAAAAACATAAAAAATGTTTAAAACAAAAAATTCCTTTTAAAAGTAATCATAATGCTTAGGGATAACCTATACATGGCTATTTGAAGCCTTTATGCTACTTTATCATTTTAATGTTCAAAATCACATGCACATTAGAGAAAATCCAAGCTTATCAGCAGCAAAACTTAAACCAAAATAATGAAGCAAACAAAAACTGGTCACATACACTTGCTAAAAATTTCCGTTCACTGCCACTGTGTGTCAGAGAATCCAGGCCATCTGCCAAAAAGACTTTTGTCATGAGCATTCTCACGTTTCAAAACTGATCAGAATAGCAAGGAAGGTGGAAGTTTACAGCCACGTACGTCTTTGTTTTCAGGATGTTTCACAGGGACTATATTTAGTGTCTTCTGGGATATAATGATCTCCTTTGTGCCTGTTTTGTATCTTTTGTGGATGAGGAACTGGCTTTGACACTCTTCTATGACTGTTCTCAAAGAGCTGATATAAATAGTAACTGTGAAGTTGATGCAATTGAATGCTGAATTTGAAGCATCACTAGACATATTTATTTCCAGTGGTGCATTAGGAGAGTACAGAGGAAGAGATGAAGGCGATAGGTAGGACAAGCTGCTGCACAGCTTAGAAAACTGAGTTATTATGTAATGTAACACTAAATGCTACTCCACCAGGGAGAGCCATCCTTTTTTTCCTTTTCCAATTTAACCACCTACGGTCTCCCGATAAAGCCCCTGAAAATAGAGATGAGATCAAAGCAGGATTCACACATTTTAAACACGTACGTATTCTTCAGCGCTGAGCTACCACTTGCCATTGATACAATAAAAAAAGAATTGTACAGTGAAATATAGTCCCCAATAGGCACTTTGTTAGAATTTCTCAGTTGTTAACGTTTGGGGACACTCTAAACTCATGCATTTCGAGCTACTGTCCTATGAGCCAGTGTTGCTTATCATTTTATCATTTCTTCACACTAAGTTCCTTTTTTCACCAAATATTTCATATTTATATATGTGTATATATATA
>VUQK01038698.1:0-23375 GCA_015106715.1 Bujurquina vittata | reverse complement strand
TGTGCGTGTGTGTGTGCCTGTGTGTGTGTGTGTGCCTGTGTGTGTGTGTGTGTGTGTGCGCGCGTGTGTGTGTGAGTATGTGCGTGTGTGCGTGTGTGTCTGAGTGTGTGCGTGCGTGTGTGTATGTCAGTATGTGTGTGTGTGTGTGTGCCTGTGTGTGTGTGTGTGTGTGTGTGTGTGTAAACCAAAAATGCGACCCTGCTTCTCTGACTTTGACCTTCTGTGGAAGCATCAGTGTGTTCTAAAGTAGAAAAATGAGTGTTGTTACATTTTTGTTACAATTGGAGTAAAAAAAAAAAAATTGTGCTGAAAAAAGTTTTTATTTTCTTTGAGCTGCAGAGGTCACGACCTCTGAGCAGACAGTTTGTGTTTAAGGTTCCTCACAGCTTTGTGTCCTGCCTCAGACTGTCAGCATTGCTGTGAATATAAAGAAATCATTTCCTCATCAGAGCTGCAGCAGAGGAAGGATGTGAAAGTGTCTCCTGAAGACGATCCAGTGATGCTCCTCCTCCGTCTCTGTACATAAAGTTATGAACCTCAGTCGGCTTCTTATGAACGGAGCTTTTTATGTCTTTGGAGCTCTTTAGATTTTATTATCAGCACCGTTTTTTTTAAATAGATATTTTAAATATTATAACCTGAGAGTTTCATCAGCCTGTCTGATGGTGCATCACACTGAAAATATTATAATACCATCAAAACATTCCTTTATGTTCATAATTCAAAGAGTTAAAGTTCATATTTTCTGAAATACTTCATGTTTGTTCAAATTTGAGCTTTTAGCTCATTAAAATCAGTCATGGTCGGACTGCAGATATTTTATTATTATTATTATTATTATTATTATTATTATTATTATTATTATTATTATATTATTATTATTATTATGTTAATGTGAGTTTGTTCTCTGAGAAAAACACAGAAACACTGAACTCAGATCAGTTTCTTCACTTTGAGCCTCACAGAAACGTGACCTCGTAGTTTTACTGCACTCAAAGGCTGGTTTAAGTACTCACTGTGTACTGCATATTTGTAATATCAGTACTGCGTGATGCATTTAGGGACCATATTATTGCTGCTGAAAACACGGACAGGTGCATTAACCTACAGGTGAGCAGATTCACCGTTATAAATAAGAAGGCTTACCTGGTTAAATAAAGGTCGCACTGGCTCCGTGCGCCACCCTGTGGTACACGTTGGTATTGCACTGAAGTGCATCTCAGCGTAAATATCCAGATGTTTTATGTGTATTAGCAGCTGTTTCTCACCCTGCTGACTGTTTAGCTCATTTTGCAGGTTTAAACCGTCGTATAACTTCAGGTAACTCTGGTTACCGCTGAGCTCAGCGCTGTGCGACTCAAACAGACACACAAAGGCCAAAACTGGCTTCTTTCAAAGGAAATGAAAGGAAACATGTTTTCCATGTGTCATCATTCCTGATCCGTTTTCCCTCACAGGTGTGCCGCCCTCTGCTCGTACAGGTGTTCACAGATTATAGCGCTGCACCTGCAGCCGTGTTTGTGTGTTTCATTGTTTTCGTGTGTGAACCAATCAGAGCGCAGATGCTTCCGTGTGCAGCAGGTGACCTCGTGGATCTGCAGCCTTTCAGATGTTTCCAGGTTCAGAGCGGCTGTTTTACCTTCTGTGAAGGTTCCGTCTGATGATTTATATGCAGGTCTGAGCTCAGACTCAGTGAAGACTGTTGGCCTTTGTACAGCGACCTTTGACCTCCAGAGTTCCCTCTATGACTCAGATTTAGCAGTTTGTGTGTGTGAATGATGCTGAAGTGTGGACGCGCACACAGGACGAGCAGTTTGTGTGTGTACTGACAGGCTTCCTGTTTCCATGGCAACCGATCAAGAAGGCCAAACATGGATTTCAGTGTTGGAGCAGCAGCTGTTCAAAAGTGTAACGATGCACTCATGACGTGACAAAAAGTTTGGAGTAATGAGTGTTTGTTACTGAGACAGGAAACTCCATCATCAGCTGACACCTTCAGGTTCCTCGGAGCTTTCAGGTCTTGAAGCCGTTTCTCTGTCCTGGACTGCAGCGATGAGTCGATGTTGTTCTGACCCGTTCACAGTTAAACTGTACAGAAACCGTCCCCACAGCTCGCAGGAAGCTCGCAGGAAGCTCGCAGGAAGCTCGCAGGAAGCTCGCAGGAAGCTCGGAAAGACGAAACGCCGGGTCTCAGAGTTGCTGCTGAAAACCCGACTTTAGTATTTTGCGCATTAACTCGGCGTCCTTCACTCCTCTCTGACCAACTGATTGTTAAACAGTGATTACAGAAAACTGCATTTGTAAGTGGTACTAATAATGTAATAACTACAGTACATAAGTATTCTCCTCTGTAACAAAATGATGGAATAATAAATTATTTGGTGAAACTGAATCTTTGTACTCCTTTGGTGGCTCTCAGCAGGCCTTTCATTAATAATGCTGCACTGCATTGAACAGTCATCCTGGATCATCATTAATATTATTAATAATTCTATTTTCTGCTGTCATGATCGAACATTTAAAGCGACAATTTAAATCAGTCCTGAGAGATTTAATGCATGTTTTTAAAGCTACCAATAGACTGAACACTTTATCTGAGTGATCTGCACAGTGTGCAACACACGGTGAAAGTACCGTGCTGCACCGATAGGGGGCGGTGCTGCAGCAGTGCTGAGGAGGATGGGAGCATGGACTTCATCTTCAAATAAAGGTAAGATAATACATCCATCCATCCATTATCTTCCGCGGGTCGTGGGGGCAGCAGAGAGGCCCAGACTTCCCTCTCCTCAGCCACCTCCATCAGCTCATCAGGAGAAGGCGTTCCCAGGCCAGCTGAGAGTTATGGTCTCTCCAGCGTGTCCTGGGTCTAAGATATATTTTCAAATTTTTTTTACAAAGAAATACACCCCCCCCCAATAAATAGTTTGACCTTACATTAAATATTTAGTTTTTCTTGCCATCATTGTTGAACAGTATGGAGCTGATTAAAGCACAATTAATTATTAGCATAATTAAAATTGCAACATAAGCTTCTATTTTGGGTTCATGCGACCAGCCGACTCCAGATGAGTCAGAGCCTCACCGTCACAAACCTCACCGCTGAGGTCACTGACCTCATTATATATTACTGTAATAACATAAAATCATATTGATAATAGAAATCTTATTCCAGTCTGAACAGGAAAAACTCTGATTGCTGTCACTGCTGAGCGCGCCACCTTAATGAGGACAGAAGGTGGAGCTTCTGACCGTCAGGACAAAACTGCAGAAATTCAAACTCTGAATGACTTCAGATCATTAATCTCTTTGCTGATAAAGCTGCAAACTTTAAAGTCATAAACGAGGCTCAGGTGTGCTTCCCGTTTAGTTTACCTCACAGTTTCAGTGAAGCTGATCAGAGGCAGGAAAGGATCAATGCTTCCTTTAGCAGATTCTGGAGTTTCCTTTATAACCCCCTTAAGGAGATTCAGATTAAACTATGAAATCAATCATCAAACTGATCAGTTAGGACCTGATCACATGCTTGAACTCCTCATCGTTCTGATTATTTTATTAACTTTTTATTGATTTAATTACTTGTCAGAGTGAGCCTTCAAAGCTCGTTTAGTCCAAATCTCACAAATATTACCGATACCATTGAGCTATTAAACCGGAAGTGATGTCAGCTCAGTAAAGTTACTAAAACTGCTGAGTAACTGTAATAGAGTAGTTCAGATTGTAATAGGACAGAACTGGAGGTACTCAAGTAAAGTAAAAGTAATTTGAGGCAGTGACTCTAAAATTAATCTCTTTATTCTGATGGAATCACACCGTAAGTTTTCGGCTTTTACCTTCTTGGGCATTTTATTTTGAAATTTCCCGGAAGTGACTGCGAACTTCAGCGAACTTGACGCTGAGCTCGGTTCGCGGATGGATCCCGAAAAACCTCCTGATCCCGGTTCTGTGGACAGAACAGAGTCCGACACCGCGAGTCGCCGGAAGTCGAACTAAAAGAGGAAATGGAACCGAGGAAAGGTTAGTTTACTTCCTGCTGCAGGAAACAGAATCGCTACTGATGCTAAGCTAACGCTAGCCTGGCATTTGCAGCAGTTTCGCACCTCTAAAGGTACGTCACCTCCGCTTAGCTCCTCCCACCAGCACGCGGAGCTGTGAGGAAGAGACAGAGGAAGAAGTGTGATCACCTGAAAATAATGGTCTGTTTGTTTATAAACAAACAAACACAATAAATAAAATAAAAAATAGAATAATCACTGTTGAGGTCAAAGGTCATGCGAGCGGCTCCCTACAAACGTGTCAAACCTGTAAACAGATGATCAGTTCATCTTTATGTGCAGAAATGTTCATGTTCTCGTTGTTTCGACTTATTGACTCCGTCAGTGTGTGAAAACATTCCGAGCTCAGCGTTCCCGTCTGTTTCAGGTTTACCTCCAGGAGTCAGGAAAGTCATCGTTGGTGAAAAGGAGGAGCAGGAGTGGAGCTCTAGTCTGGACCAAGAGGACCCGGGCATTAAAGATGAGCAGGAGGAGGTCAGCATCATCCAGGTTACGTTCAGTCCCGTCCCTGTGAAGAGCGAGGAGGAGGATGAGGATGAAGAGAGACCTGAATCCTCGCAGATTCCTCACAGCCAGACTGAGAAGATCCCTGAGTTTGTGGGAGGAGCAGAACCTGATCCAGAACCGCAGGCTGAGGGGAAAACTTTAGACTCTTCAGGCACAGACGTCAGTGATGCTGACCGTAAACAGAGCTGTGAACCTGCAGCGCCTCAGACGTCACGTGATGATGGTGAGAAACCGTTCAGCTGCTCCGTGTGTGGGAAAACCTTTAGTCACAGCAGAAATCTGAACAGACACCTGAGAACCCACACCGGAGAGAAGCCCATCAGCTGCTGTCAGTGTGGGAAAAGGTTTGTGGACAGCGGAAACCTGCAGAGACACATGGGGATTCACACGGAAAAGAAACCGTTCAGCTGCTCCCAGTGTGGGCGGGGCTTTAAAGACAAGACCACACTAATAAACCACCTGAGGATGCACACAGGAGAGAAACCATTCAGCTGCAGGTTCTGCTGTAAAACGTTCACACACAGCGGGAATCTGAAACAACACCTGTGCACCCACACTGGGGAGAAACCCTACAGCTGCTGCAGGTGCAGTAAAACCTTCGGCCGCAATGCCGACCTCAACTCTCACATGTTGATCCACACGGGAGAAAAAGCTTTGAGCTGCTCCGAGTGTGGGAGAAGATTTACTCACAGACGGAGTCTAAAACAGCATCTGAAGAGTCACACCGAGGAGAAACCCTCCAGCAGGAAGAGATTTAGAAAGAGCGCAGACGTGAAAAAGCACCTGAGGACTCGTGTGGGAAACTCTGACACACAAAATTCATTTAGAATCATCACAGGAAAGAACTAATTTATTCCCCGTGATTGTTCTACATCTGTTACTCGCTACCACAATTATTTTTCTTGATTTCTTTTAGTGTTGCCATAAAGTTTACATTTGAATGCCTTTAGTTTGTCGTCATTACTGTGATCTGCTGTTTTCTACAAAATTAAAGAACTGAAGGAAGATCCTCACAGACTGGTGTTTCCATCATTTTTCCAGGGTTGTATTTACCTCACAATAACATTTAAATCTAGCTCACTGCACAGACAGCATCTTAATGATTTAATGGAACATTCTAAATATGAGCTGAGAAACTTCCTGTAATAACTGAGTCAAACTGATCTGCAGCCTTTGAAGAACAGACAGTAAATGGTTTGACAAGTAAAAATCACACACAGACTTCTCTGACAAAAAGTATTTAATATAAAAAAACAATTCACAGTGAATGATGGTTCGTTCCTCTGCACACGAGAGCGCAGCAGATATTTTCCTCATTTTATTAACTCTGAGATGAACTTTGACCCCAAAAAGACAAAAATAGACTTCTAGACTCACTCTCTCAATAATGCATAAAAATCCTTTGAGTTAAACCTAAATGTATTTGAAAGTTCAGAACACACAAGACAAAAACTAAATAATGATGCACTAAAAAAAAAAAAGAGCGTCTGAATAAAACAAAGAATTGATTTAAAAACACTCAGAACTGGTTTGTTCATATTTTTGCTGAAAGAACGAGCAGAGGTGGAAGCTCCTCAATCCTGCAGTCCGCGTAACGGCCAGCAGAGGGCGACTCAGCAGAAACATGATCTCACTATAGGACGCCTCTTACCTGACCTTTGACCTCAATAAGAATCTAAGTTTACAGCCTCAGTCGCAGCTGTCGGGTCTTCTTGAACGTGTTTAGTCGATTATGATCCTCAGGGTTGATAAAACGGTACACTTGAAGGCGGGGCTACTCTCTGATTGACAGTTTACTAAGTAAAGCGCGTGCAGTGTCCCTCGTGTCAGGGTCCAAAACACTCCTCGATGTTTCAGGACTAACAAATCAGCGACTGCATCTTTTATATACAGTCTGTGGGCGCAGGATCAGTTCAATTTAGCACCTTCCTAAAAACTTGGCGGAATCGTGACGGCTGACGTACCAACCGAGGACTGATGTTATTCTTTATATTTATCAGCGTCAACGGAAACCTGCAACAAGCAGTTTGTCTCCCAAAAACCTCCTTCCTGTGTTCTCAGACTCACTGTGAGGGTCATAAATCTGCTGTTTCTAAAACCTTCACTGTAAATTACTCAACGAGAACACGCTGCATTTGTTTGGGACTATTTCCAGACGCGGACTAACACGTGTTCTGCGATCTCTGTGGCTGCAGGACGGTGAGTGTGGAGGTCACGGAGAGACGACTGCTGTGTTTTAATAGGTTTGAATCCACAGCAGAGCCATAAATGACACAATTGAGTGTCGTTTAGTTTCTTTAGTCTTTGTTGGGACAGAATTATAATTACTGCGAGTCGCGAGTTTCCTTTTCCTGCTTTGAGTGAAATATTTGATGTGGGACAGCAACACGAGTACAAAGGAGCCGTTTGTTGTTTGTGTGTGTGTGAACTTTCAGCTGCAGCAGGAAGTCAATGAATTTATTTTAAAGAGAAATCAGTTTAAAATCATGAAGGAAACATTGTAACTGTTCCTCTGCAGCTGGAACCACTGCACCGCTCACTCATAAATACCATCAGCAACTCAAATAGCACCCCCCCCCCTTAAGAAAAAGAGCTCAAATATAAAAATGTAAACAAACCGGTCTTCATCGTCTGACCGCTCAGTTCAGTTTTTATCAGGCACTGATTTTTCCCTAAAACACACCAACTACAAAATCAGCCTTCAGGCTCAGTGAGAATCATCCCAGTGATGATGTCATCATCAGCTGACAGGAAGCATCAGCAGTTAGTTTCTGTACCCAAAGAGTGAGAAAGCAGCGAGCTCAGCGTTTCCTGCTTGGATTCAATAAAAACTTTATTCTGTAGTGCACAGCAGGGGTCCCAGCAGGGGGCGCCCTGCTTCACATGCTGAGTAAAGAACGTTTCAGTCGCCAAACCCGTGAGCGGCTCCACTTCCTGTTTGAGCTCACGTTCCCAACTGGAAGAAATAAATTCAGCTTCCAAATCGATCTTGGAGAAAAAGATGTGAAACTTCAGGAAGTCGGCCAAATGGAGCAGATGAAGACTTCAGAGGTCAAAGGTCACTCTGAGTCTGACAGGACGATGATCTCATCAGGGTCGCACTGTGTCGCCACGTTGACCTGAAAACACAAACGGCCTTAAAAAAGTGTGACGTAAAGAAATGAGACTGCAGCAGGTCAAAGGTTAACAGCTGTTTCAAGTGGTCAGTGTAAAAATAAAGTGACCCCAGGAGGAAAAAACCACAGGAGTTGATGTTACTGTTACGATCTACTTTTGGGGCGTTTCCATACGAAACTACTCGGCACAGACCGTGTCGAGTAGTTTCGTATGGAAACGCCCCAAATGATGCGTCCTGGCAGTAAAATCATTTCTATCCTGACTCTGACGCGACTCCCACCTTGTTCTTCTTGGGCGGCGGCGTCGCCTGCGAGCTGCTGACCACGTCCTGCGCTGGCGTGTCTGCTCGGGCGGACTCTGGAGAGTTGCAGCTGAAAACGCCCATATCCAGAGGGATGTCCACCTCGCTGAGGAGGAACCAGAGAGAGTTTCAAAGGGCTGAAACGACAGCTTCAATGAGCTTTAGAGAAGTCACAGTTCAGTCTGAGATCATAACGACACAAACTGGAATCAGGAAGTTAACGTTTGAACGCTGAAGCCGTCTCCTCTGTTTCTGCATTCATGCAAATAATCTTGTAAATAAATATGAGTGCCTGGTAAAGTGACATGTGACAGCGCTCCACAACCACAGCTCCATTTTAAGGCCTCCAATGATTATAATAACCAACAGAATATGAATATAGAAAATTCTATTTAACTGAGAACATGAATAATGAAAGCTGGAAAAAAACAGCACTACCAGCAGCTGTTTCTGCAGCACAGCTGGACTTCCACAGTCAGCTGCAGCTAATGAAGCTTCATGCAGCACTGACTCGTTAAGGGTTCCTTAGAGAACATGAGAACACCTGAAGGAGAACGAGACAGAAAACTTGTTTTCCTTATTTTTAAAGTGGTTTTGTTGCAGGAGCTCTCTGAGGTTCAGTGAGGAAGAGTGTGGAGGAGCTGCTGTGATGAAGAGTCAGCTCAGCACGAAGCTGCTCATTTACTGGTTGATCTACGTTCTCAGCCTCATCTATGACGGTGAGCGGAAGAACAAGATCACAGATTCGAGTGTCAGGAACGATCTTATTTACGGGGGGGGTCAGTTTTTCCTTTTACGTGTTCGAGTCAGTATCCACACACAGAGCATGTCTCCATGCTGCTCTCCAAACATGTTTTTATACACTCATTAGAACACCTGCTTCACTAGCTTCAGCTTCACCTCCAAAGCTGCAGGATGTGACGTGCAGCAAGTTACAGTTAACCTGTCGCCACACTGTCTCAAACGCGTTCTAAGCGCTCACCTGTCGTGGATGATCGTGTGCCTTCTACTCTCGGAGTGCTCCGACTTCATTTCCTCCCTCTTCCTCTTCTGACTCCTCGTGGTTCTGGGGCTGGGCGGCGGTGATGTCCCATTGGTCGTCTGCGTGTCACTTTCCACAGCTTCACGTGGTGATGAAGGCGACGGTTTCCCGTTGGTCGTTGTGAGGTCTGTATCGGCCTGGTTAGTGTTTAAGAGCGTGACTGAGCCGTGATTGGAGGAATCTGCAGGTTGCTGTAAACTCCTATGGTCGCCATTTGACAGCGGCCTCTGGTCGTCGGTCTCTGTGGGCTCTGATTGGCTGGGGCTGTCGGCAGGGGAGGGGATGTCAGACAGCGGTGAGATCTGGGACTTGGTTTCATCTGAAGCAGGACTCGTAACCTGCTCGTCTTCTCCGTCTTTCATGCTTCCGTCTTCGGCAGAAACGATTACTCTCTGATCATCGTTCAGATCCTCCTTGTTGGCACCCTCGCTCACTCGTTCCACCTCGTTCGTGTCATTATCTACATTGTCGTCATCATCATCATCATCATCATCATCATCATCTACAGAAAGAAACAAATAAATATTTTACTCCAACCTTCATCTCTTCAGTTCATCATGATTATCACCATCACCATTATCACCATCACCTCCACAGATCTTCAAACTCTGACAGACACAAAGACGTTTAAAGCCTTTGTGTTCATCCTCTGAGTGGTTCACACGATCACGTTCACATGGTAACGTTTGAGGATTTTACTGATGGGGGGGGGGTCTGTGTTTCCTCAAAGAGTACATAAAATATAAAGACAGAGGCTCAAACATGAAGCCTGTTTTATTAGCATGTTGCAGACTCGGTTTATCACTGAGAGATGAGACCAATAATCATGAAGTTAAACAGCAGAAGTCAGCAAATGTTTTTTAGTGTTTTAAAACTTCATTTTGGAGAAAAACCAGCAACATTTTGAGACACTTTTTTTACTGGTAGTTATTTACTAATTTACTCCATGTTGAAAATGAGAATAATCAATTTAAAGGTAGGATAATGACTGTAAGGGGTCTAAATCTGAAACACTGTTACAATTTCGGAGCATTTATGAGCCACTGTGCATAAACTTGCTAATATAGTCTGTGATAATGGTTGGCCCTACGGGTCTTTAAAGGCACCGGAATATGATTGGACCATATACGACGCTCTGAAAATAAAACGTACGTTTACCTGCAGCTGTTGTTAATAAACACTCTTTCAGCAACACATCAGTGTGTTTTGTGAGTCTACAAAGAAACGAGACAAATTCCTGGATTTTACGTTTAAAAGGAAGTCCAGAATTGTCCTGTGAGCTCCTTTTTCCTCTTCTTCCCACTCGGTTTCACGCTGGTCACTATTTTGCCCAGAAAGCTCAAGCGTGAACAGGACAGCTGTGACATCGTGCTCACACATTGTGAATGAGGCTGTGAATTGCAGTGAAATAATACTGTAGTGCAGCGATGTAGCCAGAGGAAAATAAAATCGGTCTGTATCGGTGACGGGGTGAAGCGCGCCTGCTAACTGTGGTGATAGATCAGTTCTGATTGGGAACCGGTGAAATTCTCAGTCCAGCACAGGATGACATCAGCATGGCCATCCTGAATAATGACAATAAGGCATTCTATTCTATTCAAGAGCTGAATCCAAGCTTATTTACATCTTTGCGGCTGTGACCGTCCTAACGTCTCAGACTACAGCTCCATGCATTCATAAAAGAATAATTAGTGATCAATTAAATGACATTTATATAATCCTTTAAAATAACCATCTAAATACTCAGAAGCATTTGAAGATGGCTGCTGAGCTGCAGGACTAACAGGATGAAAACGTCTGGATTCAGACCTGCAGACTAACCTGGGCCATCCTGCTGAGTGCTGGCCTGGAGCTCTTCCTCTATGTCTGGGTCTGAAGATTCATCGTCTTCATTCTCGTCCTCATCTTCCTCCTCAGAGACGCCATTCACCGCTTCAGCTTCTTTTTCAGACCCGCGGCCCTGGAAACGAAGCGCATGGAGTCAAACAGGATTTAAAGGCAATAAAAAACTAATCTTTTTGGTCCCATCGTTTCAGTCATGTATGAGAGATCACATACTGATCATGCAGTTTCTCATTCTTGTTTTTACCCTCACTGAAAGACTGATCACAGGTTTGTAAATGTTTCGCTGGCTCATTAACTCTTCTACTTTATTTTAAAGAAAATCCTTGAAGCTGGGGGCAGCACGGGGGTGTGGTTAGCATTGTTGCTAAGTTGCAGGTTACGAGTCCTGCTTCTGATGAAACCCAGTCCCAGATCTCACTGCAGAATCCCCTCCCCCTGCAGACAGCCCCAGCCAATCAGAGCCCACGGAGACTGGGTTCAAATCCACCTCGGCCCGGGCCTCTCTGTGTGGAGTCCTCATGTTCTCCCCATGTTTAAGTGGGGTTCCTCCCACAGTCCAAAGACATTACTGGGATTAGGTTAACTGGTCACTCTAAACTGCCCACAGGTGTAAATGGCTGTCTGTGTCTCTGTGTTAGCCCTGTCACAGGCTGGCCACCTGTACAGGTATACCTGCCTCTCTCCCTATCACAGCTGGGATAGGCTCCCTAACCCTAAATAAAAACAGCTCCCGTGCTGACAGGAACACCAACATGAACCCCGGCTGAGATGAAGCTCCTCCTCTACCTCTTTTTTTCCATCTTTCTGAGGGCGCTTGCTCCTCTCCTGCTCCTCCGTGTCCTCTTGTTTCACAGCGTACTTGGTGATAACCTCCTCCAGCCGGGTCAGAGCGACTTCTCGGTTCGAACGCAGTTTCCTGAGCAGTGATTGGTCCAACAGTGCCGGGTCTGCAGCTAAAGATGAGAGATTCTCTGTTAGACGGGACATGGATGAAGAGTTTCTCTTCTAACACTTTTATCAGAGGATGGTTGGAAAGATTTATAAAAAGCATAAATTGTGTTTTTAAACAGCAAAAACAATAAAAGAATCAAAATCTTTTCCTTAATTATGTATCAGAACAGTTTATATCCTTAAAAAAATATTACTAACAGTCTGCAATTATTTTACAAGAAAATGAACTTTTGCCATTTTTTATGATTTTGCCAGAATGTCGAGCAGCCAATGAAAGCTAAGTTCTTCCACATTTTCTAAGTCCAGCAATTCGAACCAAATAAGACCTTTTAAAGTAGCTACAAACAGCAGCGTGTCTCAGCTCACCGGGCTTGTAGGGGTCCGTGAGGTGGGAGCCAAAGTTGTAGACGAGGTCCAGGTGACGCCGGTCCTGAATGCGGCTCCCCGTCTCTCTGAAGGCCTCCTGGGCGATCTGGTTCAGCTGCTTCCTGCTCAGGCAGAGGCTGTGGCGATTGTTGGCATGCAGCACCTGCTGGAGGATGTCCTGGTAATCGGGAGGGTTTCTCCGCACCTCGGGACTGTTGATGAAGCGCTCGATCTGACAGGACGGACCAACACGAGGATGCGATTCAGTTTTATTTATTGAGCCCCAAATCCCAACAAACAGTCGCTTTACAGTGTGAGGCAGTGGTTCCCAAAGTGGGTTTAAAATATGACGCTTTCGGTAGTCAATGAATCGCTGCAGCTCCACCTGTTTTCTGTCTTTACCTGGCTCTCAGGTGTCTCAGGTTTATGGGATGTATTCTAACTGGTTGCATAAAGAGCGGCTTGCTGGGACGTCCCACTGCATTCACTGTTGGCTGAGCTGCTCCTTTCTTGCAATCATTAAACTCAATATGAGAGCTGGCTGAGTGTGGGTCAGGATCATCTGTAGCATATTTATTACCGAGAACCTTCAGTCAGTAAATCTGAACTCAAACTGAAGACAGAGTCAGGTCTGAGCATCAGGTTTAAATGCTATAAAGTGAAATAAACAGCTCTACTGAGAGCACAACAGGCAGTAAAAAATTAAAGAAACACTTGATCATCACAGAACAACACAAAGACGGATGGACTTACAGTGAAGTTTGGACACCCTCACCCATCCACAGCTAACCCTGATCCCTATATGAGGGTGAATGTGTCCAAACTGTAAATCTGTCCAGTCAGGGAACGCACACCACCGTGACTGCAAATGAAGGTGACACCAGGTGCACTGAAGAGGTAAAAAGACTTGCTGGTGTCATAGCTCGCAGCAGGAGGCAGCCCAGCTCCTCCAGGATCCAAAGCAGGGGTCAGCAGAGGGTTTGCTGTGCCTCTCAGTACAGTGTGGAGTGTGGAGGACATACCAGGAGTTGTGCTGTTACACGAGGGGAGCTGAACATGTTTCGCTGACGTCACAGACTTTGTTACACTGTGACGACCGGAGGTTCTCCTTTTTTTAGTGCTATACATGAACTATTTTCACTGATTCTGCAGCTCGACTGCATTAACTTTGCTGTTTAATGTATTTTTTAATTAACCACCTGCTTCTGTGAGCAGAGACTGAAGCAGAAACCCTGAGCTAACAGACAAAGCTGAGAACCACTCATGATATTTCTGACCGGGATGTCTGGGTTCATCAAAGAAAAGAAAATCGTGGCTCTGTGAGGAGATCCCGGTAAATGTTGTTTCAGGGACACTTATGAAACCAACCACAGCCACTCACCCTCCTGTTGATCTCAGGATAACGAGTGCCTTTGTAAGGGATTCTCTGCTCGATAGCTCGGCCTGTTAGAGTGTTGCAGCCCTTCAGTTCACACAGCTTTTCATAAATCTTCATCATCTGGAAAAGGAGGAGGAAGAGGCCAGGTAAGGGAGGTGTGAGCAGCAGCATGCTGTACATGATTACTGTGTAACTGTCACCACCAGCCGGTAGAAGCTGCCACACTGACCTTGCGTTTGAGTTTGTGCTCCTGGATGTATAACGAGTCCTCGGCTTCCAGGTCATCGAGACTCAGCTCAGCCTGCTGCAGACGGCAGATCTCATCATTGTACACCTTCAGAAGGTTCTCCAGGTACGCTATCTGAGAGGGACAAACAGGGGAGGAATTCAGAAACTTCTGAGCCTTTTATCTTCAAGATAAAAGAAGGAAGGAGGGATACTCTGTGTCTCCATTAGATTAGATTTACTGACTTTAGTGAAGACGCCACAAAACAATGAAATAAACTGTGCTATACCAAAAAAAAATGTGATTATAATCCCAAGAATGATACAGCAGCCACACCCACTCCACGCTAACCTGCTTCCTGGAAGCCCGTTTAGCTTTTCTCTCCCTTTCTGGATCCTCCTCTCGGTCCTCCTGCAGTCTGGAGGTGGAAGGCTGCTCTTCTTCTGCGGCCGCCTGCACACCTTCCTCCTCATTGTCCAGCTTCCCTTTACTCTTGGTTTTACTTCTGAGCATAATGGAGGTAGATGGAACATTACTCGAGGCTGAGGTAGAAGGCTTAGGCTCAACCTTGGTGAACTCTTGCCTCCTCTTGACGGCATACTGCCGGAGCACAGTGCACAGCTCGTTGATGTAGACGAATGTTTTAGCGCGGTTGGCCTGAGCGCGAGTCAAACATCGGCCCAAAGTATTTCTGAACTCCACCGACGAAAGGAAGACCGGGCAGGCCTTGGAGTGCTTGGTTTGGAGGAAGGTCAAGACCTCGGGACAGTCCTCTGTGAGAGGCGTGCAGTGCTCCACAAACTGGAGGAAATACAACAGGAAAAACAGGATGAGACGAAACAGGAAGTGTGATGGACAACGAAGGAAAAAGAAGGAAAAGTGAGCGAGGAAACTACAACAGGAGACTTTAATTCTTCCAGATTAAAACTGGTTTACACAAATACACATGTTCAGTTTTATAGTGTTTTATTGTGAGTCCATGCATCAGCATACCAACAAACTGAGCTAGAGAGCAGTCTGCCACATGGGGAGATGTTCTGTAAAACCTCAGGATTTTAAACTCTGCTCATGTTTAACATGAACATCAAAAATATGAAAGATAATAAATGAAAACTCACCTCAGTGAACAGCTTCTGATTCTCAGCCTCAAGAACCTGGCTCGTCTTCTTCGCTGTGGCGAAGGGGGACTGGGTGATGTGGGTGGGCACCGGCTGCTGAGCTTTGAGTGGCGAGACTTTTTTGGCTTGATGTTTTGGGGTTAATTTGGAGGCGGAGCAAGAGGCCTGAGGACTCTCGTCTTCATCATCCTCATCAAGGACAATGATTTTATCTGCCATCGAGGCGGGAGCCACCGCCATCTAAAACTCTGGCTGTTTCTGCTTTTCTGAAACACAAACAGGCAGAATGAGATCAGAACAGGATGTCACACAACTATAAGACCAATAATGTTTCCAGGATCTGTACGATATTCACATTTTCACCATGAAGCCAAGTGATCAACTCTTCTGCTTATTTCAACCTTCTGCTGACAAACCAAGATCAACAAACCCAGGATATTAACTTTATCTTCAGGTTGAACCAGGTTTGATCAATTTAACTATAAGCATATTCACATGGAGGGGCTGGCACTGGAGGATCTGACCAATCAGAAACAGGGACAGGTTCATTGACAGCAGAGGGACGGACTCTACACACTCCAGTGTTACAACAATACAAAGAAAAACACACAATACAGGCTGAAAGCAACACGATAAATTACGGACGTGTGTGTGTGTGTCAGAGGAAAAGTATTAAAAGTGCTGCATGAATGTGTGGGAAAGTCCTACGATATTAACAAAGTTTATTTAAAGCCAGGAATGAAAGTAGTTCGGATGACTCAGCACTTTTGCTGGTGGTTAACGTGTGGACCGAGCATTTGTTAGAGAGACAGGTATTAATGAGATACTTTAATGTGCACAGAGGGATGGTGTCGTAGATGTGAGAACAAGTTTGAAGTATTTCCTCCTTTAGCGGACACTTTTCTTCCACACTGTTTGCAAACGGGATATCATCCTCACGCACGTTTGGTGGATATCCGAAGTAGTTCCACACTGCTGAGTTTAGTTTAGCGTTTTTTTAAAGTGGATGGAGAGACTGGTAAAATCTGTTGCTATTTTCACAGCTGTGTGCCTGAGAGCGGTGCTGCTGACCAATGCGCAGCCGAGACGGTGCGGAGCTGCGCATCCGTGTGTGAAATTCTCCACTGGCCTTTTCCCTTTTTACCGGTAATAAGCAAACATCCATGGTATGATAACCGTGCATTTTAATACCATGGTATACCGTGAAACCGGTTAGCGCTGCAACCCTAGCTGCACCTGTGAGGTGAATCCAAAGGTAGGCTTAGACTACAGGCAAATTACATCCAAGCTCATAAAGCTCCACCTGTTTTAGAAGGCACATTTTAAGCTTATAAAACAATAAAGGCCTGACTGGTCAGTAGGTGCTGGCTTCTACATCTCCTGTCTTTAACATAACAAACTCTGGAGCAGCACACTTCACCCTGAGGTCGCCTTACTAAGCCCCAAATCATGCTTGATAAAGCCGGCTTCTGGTCAGGTTCAGTCTGTTACCATTGCTGTGTTTAAGATGACTGTTACTAAGCTTCCCTTATCTCAGTTTAATCTGAGCAAACGGCCTCCTGAAACAGGGCTGTGGTCACCTAACCCCTCATGCTGGCTGATAATGGACAATAAACTGTAACGGACACACTAACTGACAGACTGTAAGTGACCAAAATAAACTGTAACCAGGAGGATCTTCATCATGTTCCAGCAGACCTGCTGCCTTTAAAGAAAATACACCAGGTGTTTTACAGGCCATTGAAACTGTGTTAACCTGTGAAGGATTGAAGCTAATCAATAAATGAATCATTCTAATGATTTAATGTCCATGTGAACTTTAACATATATATTTCCCCATGTAAGTTCAAGTTGTTTAGATAATCACCAAGGTTGGTGCCACCTGGAAGGTCTTGTTTTTAACTGTCTGCCTGTGAACGAAGACTTTCAGGTCGATCTTGGGCGCCTCAACAACTGGAATCTTCTGACTGTGGCACATTGTTATGTTGTAACAACGTAACAAGACAAGATGATGTAATTCCACATCGATAAGTTTGACTGTAAGAAACCTGCCCTGAGAGAAGACGGTGTGTGCTCCATCACCCCAGCAGTAGATACTGGTGATGGTTAACCCGGGGGTTAACCAGTAATCTGTTTTGGAAATGGCTTTTATTATATTATATTATATTATATTATATTATATTATATTATATTATATTATATTAAGAAAAAGACTCCTCATTTCCATTGTCTTGTTTTCATTGTTAAAAGAACACACCAAAACCTAAAACAAGGAAAAGCTTTCACCTGTCACTTTAATTTCTACCGTTTTCTGCCAATACAATGTCAAAGTGGGCAGCAGTGACTGGAGAGCAGCCTCCTGTGTCCACATTGACCCACAGAAACACAACGCGTTTGTGAGTGTGACGCTTCACTCTGGGGCACTGAGGACGTTTAATGAGCGCTGTGGTTTGGATACGTGTGAGCAGAGGAACACAAACAGGCAGCAGCAGCTTCCAAACACATGAAAGTGAAACTAACCACGATGACAAAAACAGATCTAAAACTCAGACAGAAGCTTGATGAAGGCGGCTCCACACACACTGCAACAATGTGAGACCATCACACTCACCGTCCTGCTGCTTACGAGCAGTTTGAAGTGGCAGCAGAACCGGAAAACGCTGCTCCGCCGCAAGTCATCACAGCACTCTGGAGTTAGCCGCTGTTAGCTCTGGAGGCTAGTTAGCGTCCTGACTTTTCCAAGTAAAAAAATAGCGCGTTTGAAAAAAGGTCGAGTTCCGCTCTCAGCACCTCGGGACCCGGATGAACAAACCCGGAATGACCGCTAATGTCGCGCGTTTGAATGAAAGTGGACCTTCTTCACCAAAACAACAACCGTCCACTTAGCTGCGCTGTCGAACCCAGATCGAAAATGTACCCGCTAAACTCCGTTCAACATCGACGCCTCTGATTGGACGACAGATCCGTGACGATGAGCAATATTATTTTCTATTGGACAGCTACTGACGCGCACCGTTGACGTAATTTAGTAATATTATTATTATTTTTAATATACAATCTTTTATAACCTAGTTTACAACATTTTCACATTTAAATCATTAATGAAGATTATCAATATCCGATATGGTTTTATCTGGTTTGCACTGTGTATAAAGCCGTGTATCTCATTCTCACTCAGCTATTAGTAAATCTATTTAAATTTATATGTATTTATATTGAACTGCTGCTGATTTTCCGTCACTTAGTGCTGAAGTTCAAACTGAGCATTAAGATGGGGAATGAAGGTGGTTTAAGTGACTTTGAACTGGTTGGTGACTGATGGGCTGGCCTGAGTGTTTCGGAAACTGCTGACCTGCTGGGATGTTCCCACACATCCATGTCTAGAGTTTACAGGCGTCTGCAAAGATAAATCATGCTCTCTGCGGGAGAGCATGATTTGTTAATGCCAGAGGTCAGAGGAGAAAGGAAGCAATAACCACTTGTTATAACCAGATTGTGCAGAAGAGCACATCGAAACACACAGCACGCTGAAACTTGAAGCAGATGGGCTACAGCAGCAGAAACACACAGAGAGTTCACACAGACTCACCAAAACTGGACAACAGGAAACTGGAAAAATGATGCCTGATCTGATGATCTTATTTCTTCTGTTACACTCAGATGGGGTCAGAATTTGATGTAAAAATGAAATCACGGGTTCCTCCTGTCTTGTATCAACACTTCAGGCTGCTGGTGTGATTTCACCGGGTTCCTTAGTAACAACCGAGCATTGCTTAAACACCACAGCCTACCTGAGTGTCCATCCCTTTATGACCATCCTTCTTCCAGGAGGATATACCGTCACAGAGCTCAGATGATTTCAAAGTGGTTTGCTGAACATGACAATGAGTTCCACAGTGACCTCCACAGTCACCAGGTCTCAACCTAACAGAGCACCTTTGGGATGTGATGGAAAAGGAGATTTACATCATCGATATGCAGCCAGCATGTTATCATGTCATTGTGGACCAAAATCTGTGAGGAACGTTTCCAGCAGCTTGATGAACCTGAAACAAAGGTGTACCTAATGAAGTGACCAGTGAGTGTTTGTTTATAGCAGGTCTAACTCCAGAGTTGGAGAGGAGGACTCGTTTGGGTGGAGCTTTAAAGAGATGTTTTTATTTCATTTAAAATTCAGTCTGAGCTCAGTTTGAATCATTTCAGCAGGTTTAATTATTATTAGCACAAACACACAACAAACACATTGAAAAATATGAAAATAGAAACACAGTCTCCATATTTACAAAAAGGGGAAAAATGAGACCGTCTGCTGGGACAGTTTAGTCCCTCATCACTTTAACTTCATTAAAAATAACATTTCTTTTTCTTTTTAAACCAATGAACAACAAATGGTGCATTCTCTGCTTTTTTAGACGCAGCATCAACTTTAACCTTTTAATCTGAAGCCGATGTTTCAACACGTCCCTGCAAACTTCCTGTTTGTTCGTTCCAGTGTTTGTGACGTACAGACGAGCTGAAATCATTAAAGAAATATTAACAGACATGTTTGCGCTGAGTTTCCGTGAGATTCCCCC
Source organism: Bujurquina vittata (assembly GCA_015106715.1). Lineage (NCBI taxonomy): Eukaryota > Metazoa > Chordata > Actinopteri > Cichliformes > Cichlidae > Bujurquina > Bujurquina vittata. Next base: position 3,898 of record VUQK01038698.1, on the reverse strand, counting down.
TCCCAAAGATCAAAAAGCTGAAATATGATATAAACTTTTCTCTGGTCTGAAACACACAGATGCACCGAAACAGCAGGAAAAAGTAATGATTCCATAAAAAGGAGCGAAGCTTCTCCTGAAGTCAGAAAGATCAGAACCAGCAGGTTTAATGGACGCTTTCCTTCCTCCGTCTTCACTTCTGCTTCTGTGGAGGAGAAATGTTTTATTCAGAGGAAGCAGGACACGAAGCCATAAAAACATTTCTGCAAACACACTCAGACTTTTGTCTCCTGTAAGTCATAAAAATTACCTTTTCTTGATTATCGGCTTCATCTGAGCCTGTTTACACAGAAATAAGGAGAAAAACAGAAAGTGAGGAAAAAGCATCGTCCTTTATTTTAACCTGATAAACATAAATGTGTTTATGGGATCCAGGTGGAGCCAACAGGAGTTCCTGCAGCTTGTAACGATTACAGGGGTGTACGTGAGGATCTTTGGGTCATTGTGCAGGGAGGAACTACCTGAGCTGCTGAAGGTCCACGACACAAACTTGATGAGTCCGTAGAGCACCAGCGCCACGCCGACCATCGCCATGGAGTCCTCGATGGAGGGAGAACTAAACCCTGAGAAGGAAAAACATGGATTCAATACAAAGCTTCAACATGCAGCCTTTAACACACATTTCACCATTACACTTATCAGCGACTAACTGAGCCCAGTGGGTTTATACAGGTGTGTTTACCTGCATTTACCTGTGACACTGAACTTAATGATCATATTACTGCAGGTTATCCTGCAGGCTCCTGCTACAGTAACTCTGACCACTGATATTTATTGCTAAAAACAGCCTGCAGAGTGGCACATATTATTAACGTTACCGATGATATTGAGGGTCACGCTGGTCCGTCTCGTGCCTCCGGCGTGGACGGCCACACAGGTGACCTCCCCTCCTCTGCCCAGGTCCAGCTTGGAGGTGTGGAGCTCCAGCCGGGAGCTCTGGCTGAAGGTGCCGTCCCAGGCCTGCCTGTGGCCCGTTACGCTGAAGGAATCCAGGGGCTTGGACTTCCCATCGGCATCTTTAATCTCCCACTTGAACTCCACGGGGAGGGGGGCAAAGCCGGACGCTTCGCACTGGATGGTTACAGTCTGACCTGGAACAGTGAGGGGCAGCGGGGAGGGGTGGATGGAGAGGGATGGAGGCTCTGGGTGGAGAAGAGAGATTTAATAGAGTTAAATGAGGTTTACTGCAGAGCTCAGTGCTCATTTTATAACATTACAATCAGATTATTATGGTAATCTGATTGAGAAATGCTTCAAATATTTTCCTCACCTTCGATCTCAAGGTCCAGCGCCACCTGAGCCAGCAGGTGAGGCAGGTACACCGTGCAGATGTACGTGCCCGAGTGACGCACTTTGGCCTCCTGCATGATCAGGGAAGCATTTCCTGTCTCGTGCACGGCCTCAAAGTCCAGCGTGGCTCCTTCTTCCTGCGCGTCGGCGAGCCGGTCCGTCTTCCCGTCGTAAGCCAGCACCAGCCGACCGCGGCCTCTGAACTGGTACCGCCACTCGACGGCGAACCCGGACCCGGACAGCGGGGAGGACGGGTTGACCCAGAAGCTGCAGTCCAGCATCACAGGCTCCCCGAGCCGGGCCTTCACCGAGACCGTTTTACTGGTGACGCTCAGGATCACTGAGGAAGCCAGAACACACTGAGGTAACAAACCTGCTGCACTCATTTACTGACCTGTGATCAGCCTGCGGGGGGCGATAATGGACGCGTTACCGCTGTGCTCTCTAGACCCTGCGGGGGCGCGGGTGATGGTGGAGACGCCCAGCTGATCGTTCAGGCCCTGAAACGCAGACGAAAACCACTCAGCCTGCAGGTACACGGGGCTGAGGCCCGAGTCTGTGAGGGGGGAGACCCAGTCCAGGCTGGAGGGCTGCGGCAGGAAGGGGTTGATCTCACACTGGGGCTTCGTCACCGAGCCTCTGGGAGGGTTGAGGGAGGGGTGGCAGAGGGTGCCGGCCGGGTCTGAGGAGTCACACAGGAAACGCTTCATCATATATGAAATCCTCAGATATGATTAATGTGCTTTTAACTGCAGCAGAACTTCAGCTTCATCGTAAAGGAGACGCAGAGGCACTAAAACTCAAACTGAAACCAGATTTTCTGCGTAAACATATCAAATACAAAAAAAAATATCAAATACAAGCTGAAAAATTTAAAATATTAAAATTCTAAAGTTCATTATAATAGTAACAATAATTTTTTTGTAAACTTTGTGTCCTGAGTTTGTGTTGCTCAGTTTTATGGATCCAAACGGGAGGAACTCGTTTAGGCTGCGGCACCGTTCATGTTACATATTCATACCTAATAAAATAAAAAAGGTATATTTAAACTAAACCTTAAACAGAATGTTTTAGTTCACTGAATCCATAAAAATGCAAAAATAAAAAATAAGGAACTCCTTTTGAATTGTTGCTTATACCCATGCCGAGCTTTTTTAGCGACTGAATTATTTTAAACCTTTAATTTTGTAGGATTTCCTTTATTAAATTGTTCTCTGTGTTTATCTACACTGCTGACCACAAACGCCCCCACCTGGATTTAAATCAGCAAACAGGTGAGAGCTGGACTGGAGGTCTACCTGCAGCAAAAACCACCTGAAGATGCTGACTCGGCAGGTTTGTCCATCGGTGGGTTTTTCCATAAGTTTATTAAAACGATGCATCAGCGAATGGCTGCAGCCATCGAAGCTGAACGACGCGTTAGAGTCTGTTTCCTTCATCTGTGACAGTCTACAATATTCTGCATGATTATGCTTTAATACTTTTATGCGGAAAGGACTCGTCTGTTAGCTGACCCATCATCATCATCATCATCATCATCACCACCATCATCATCATCATACACATTAATTATCTGTCTGTAACTCCTGCTCCTCTGGGTCTGTTAGCTCACTGCGTACAGTGTAGCACGAAGTAGCTAAAACATCAATAAACATAACATAAAAGTTCATGGTTGGAAACATTTAAGAACAGCTGAGGTCACGTTAACGTGTAACAAGCTGTTTTTATGAAAAACCACCATAACTGCTGCCTCAGATCTGCAGTGGAGACACGCTGGACTCAAACAGATATAAAAGCATCCAAATCAGAGACAGAAGCAGAACCATAAATCATGAATGTTAATGAGCCACAGCATTCACTTATTTTAGCAGGATTATAGATTCTGTATTCACACCACCTTTAAAACACTCACAGACTCACACAGCTGCAGGTGAAGCTGCAGAGAGCACCCCCCCCCCACGCTCACCTGCACACAGGTACAGGTGTGGTTACACATGCTGCCATTTGGAACTAACCGATAACAAAGTAGACTCTGTCGGGGTTGATGCCGGTCGGTTCCTGCTGGGCCTCGTCGCTCCGCCTCTCTGCATCGGTCCTGATGTGGAGCAGGGACTTTTCCTGGGTCGTAGCTCCGGTTAAACCTCCACCTCGACCCGCCTTCTCCTGCACAAACCAGCACTCCAGCACAGGACAGCTGCTGCTGCAGGCTGCAGATGGGAGCGTTTAACAGACAATGAAGAGTTAAGGCAGTAAAGAGAAGCAGTCAGACATCATGTTTCCCCAATAATAATACTGCCACAGGCATCTTTAACAGACAATGAAGAGTTACAGCAGTAAAGAGGAGCACAGCAGTCAGACATCATGTTTCCCCAATGATAATACTGCCACAGGCATCTTTCCAAGAAGCAGTGACTCTGAGAAACGTCTCTAAACGAGGCACTTATGATGTGAAACAGAAGGTTTACTAAGGTCATAAGGTCCTGTAGAAGGTAAAGCTGCAGCTCTCTGTGGAGACCACACATGTAGTTACAATGTTTCCACCCTTCAGTGTTCCTTTTTCATTTGGTAA
>VUQK01038697.1:7059-20771 GCA_015106715.1 Bujurquina vittata | reverse complement strand
ACATGAACTGCAAGCATGTGGCCCCCATTAAGAAACTGGGAAATCAGAGATGATTCATTCTGTGTGAGTGCTGCGCAACCATCATGAACTGCCTGAATCACTGCCACCACACCACACAGATCTGCCCACCTCCAGCTATCCTGGCTGTGGCCTCAGAGGGGCCAGTCTGGTGGACTGCACACCTTGAGGCAAATTGTCCCCAGCCAGTACATAGCCAGCCTGAGTGGCTCAGAGTATGCATACAGTGTTTGATGCTACTAAGATGAGTTATAAACACAAGTATGTTAATACTGTAAGTAATCAGAAAATGTGCTTGGAGGGTGGAATGTTTTGCAGAGCGTATTTGTGTGAACTAACTCCCGCTCATGAGTTAGGTTGAGCCTATGGCTGTGTCGAGTCCTGCCGCCATTTTGTGTGCGCTCATGGGTACAAATGTAAATGCATTTCATGGAGTTGTAAACTGTGTATATTTTTGAAATAATTAATTCCAGTAAAACTTCTCAGTAAGGAAACATCAGCTCATCACTTTTGTGATGATTTCTCCCCCTCAGGGGTGAAACACATGCAAGTGGTGCTTGCCAATCATTTTTGTAAAGCACAACCGTGTACATTTAACCATCAAATACACTACATTGCCTAAAGTATTTACTCCATCACTTCACTTACGTAGGTCAGCAGTGACGTGCGGTCAGGTGAGGCAGCGCCTCTCCTGTCATCATGACAAGTAAAATACTAACAATGATAAGAGAAAATACATTTGACTGTTCTATAAAACTGTTTTATAAGCCTGTTTTCTGAATTACTTCAACACGTTAATGGTCAAAATCGCGGAATTTATGTTCAAACACATGAAAGAAATGCGGGGCGAGCCAGTGCAGTGCTGTGGCTCACCTCTGGGGGCGCTGTGTCACATACAGTAAATGAAGCAGGCGGTTGGCGCATGCCCATTGCACATGCTGGTGCTCCACAGTCTGTCTGATATATTGAATGAATGTGCGCCATGTTTATTCTTTGTGAGCGGTCTTGTGCACGGTGCAAATGCACGGAGTGAGGCAGAAAGTACCGTGCTGCACCGATAGGGGGCAGCAGTGCTGCAGTGAGAAGGATAGGCGCATGGATTTCATCTTCAAATAAAGGTAAGATAATACGGTTTTAAAAAAAAATGATTTAAAAAGAGAGACCTCCCCCCCAAAAAAATAGTTTGACCTTACATTAAATATTTAGTGTTTCTTGCCATCATTGTTGAACAGTATGGAGTTGATTAAAGCATAATTAATCATTAGCATAATTAATATTGAAATATAAGCTTCTATTTTGGGTTCATGTGAACATCCAGATGAGTCAGTGCCTCACTCGTCACAAACTTCATCGCACGTCACTGGTCAAGAGTTCAGTGAACTCATATAGGATAGGATGCTTTCAGGAATTGGCTCGGCCCCTTAGTTCCAGTGAAAGGAACTCTGAATGCTTCAGCATACCAAGAAGCTGTTATAGCTGGTGAGGGTCGACATCATATTAAAGCCTCTGGATTAAGGATGGGATAACACTCACGGGAGGGAGATGAGTGAATACCTCTGGCAACATAGTGAGCCAAGTAATGTCCCCATTGTCTTGGCCTCAGGTCAGGGAAATTTGTTGACTGGATGCAATAGCTGATAGTATGATTCCACAGGACAGAAGTCTGGTGGAATTATAAAAGGAAATTTCATAATAATGAATAAAATAAAATCAATTAAGCCAATGATAAGGGTGTAAAAAAGAAAATACCTACTGGACAGCAAGCAAAAGCATGAATCAGCACAAAGACCATTCAGCTTGTTCAACTGAACACTCCAATGCAACTGCAGTAATTCACATGATGTCAAAATGATTTCACAAAGGTTCAAAAGTTGTTAGCAGGTTTTCATGTTCTAAAGGTCAGTTTCAAGTTTGGAGCAAGTGCTGTTAATGCCAACCACTACAAATACTAAGAGGGATTCATATATATATATATATTTGTTTTTGGCACATTCTGATTTGACTTTATGATGTGACATTTGTTTTCCAAACTTGTCAGAATGGTTCTGAAGTGGCTTTCTGGAGGACAAAAAAGAGAGTATGTGAAATCACAGCATGTAGCCAAACTCACTGTGAGACACTTGTTGTTTCTGTTGTCAAAGAAATGGTGAGGTTAACTCTTTGCAACAACCTGTTGCATGTGTTGACTCGTGAGAGCTTACCAAGTAAAGAAATCTGGGAAATTAACTCCATGAAAGGAGCTTAGTTTTTAAAAAGACTCCCCAAACCTGTCCTGATAACATGATGCACACAACTCTCTTCTTTTTTATATCTTTGTTGTTTAAATGCTTAGTTTGCTAGGCTGATAACCTTCACAGAAAGAAAAAAAGTATACAATAATCTCATTACTTTAACAAAATTAGATACTTATGTTTAAACCTTACTTTCAACATACGCTTACAACATGTAAACCAAAGCTGAAACTTTGTTTGCCGTCTCTTCACATAAGAAATCACATAAGAGATCAGATCAGATTCCTTTCAGAACTTTTCTTGAATGGAGCAAAACAGAGATTCCATTCAGTTATCTGGGTTTGAACCCAGCGAACCCCTGTGGAAGGATCAAAAACTATCAATTTAATAGCCCATGTGTATGCATATTGTGTCACTCATATTCAGGCAAATTTGTGTAGTTGGATAGCAGTGCTAATGTCCTGAAGCAGTTGTTTGCTTCAGCTTTTCAATAAAAGGAGGAGCAACCTGCATTAAATTCTGCTGTCAAAGAATTCTGGCAGTTGAAATTTTACAGCTTGGATAGTTTGTGACACTGACTGCAGTACAAATGTGTAGCATCATAGTTATTGAACAGGGAAAATATCAAGGGTGCCCAAACTTTTGCATGCCAGTGTAGCAGCTTCAAACCTTCTAGGAACACTTTGCACAGGTTTAGGAGTGTTTGCGGGAATTTCTGAGCATTCTTCCAGAAGCACATCTGTGAGGTCAGACACTGATGTTGGAGAGAAGGCCTGGCTCACAGTCTCTAATCCATCCCAAAGGTGTTCTCTCAGGCTGAGATCAGGGCTCTGTGCAGGCCAGTCAAGTTCTTCCACACCAAACTGGCTCATCCACGTCTTTAGGGTTAGGGTTAGGGCAGCCATGTTGGAACAGGAAGGGGCCATCCCCAAACACAAAGTTGGGAGCATCAAATGTCTTGGTATGCTGAAGTATTAAGAGTTTCTTTGACTGAAACTATGGGACTGACCCCACAACGTAATCCTACCTCCACCAAACTACACTTGGCACAGTCCAGTCAGACATGTACCATTCTCCTGGCAACCGCCAAACCCAGACTCGTCCATCAGATTGGCAGAAGGAGAAGTTTGATCATCACTCCAGAGAACATATCTCCACTGCTCTATATCACATCCCTTAGTGACCTACGTTATACCACTGCTGTTGCTGTTGCATTGCGTTTGATGATGTAAGGCATGGATGCAGCTGCTCACCCATGGAAATCGATTCTATGAACCTCTCTACACACTTCTTGAGCTAAACTGAAGGTCACGTGAAGTTTCAAGGCATGTAGTAATTGAGTCCGCAGCATCGGCTGACATTGCGCTGTGATTTTACATGGCCTACTACTTCATGGCTGAGCTGCTATCATTCCCAGTTGCTTCCATTTTGTTATAATACCACTAATACTTTCCTGTGGAAGTGAGGAAATTTCAAGACTTGTTGTACATCCTATTACTAGACCACACTGGAATTCACTGAGCTCCTGAGAGTGACCCATTCGTTCATAAATGTTAAATACCTAGGTGCTTAATTTTATACACATGTGGCCATGTAAGGGATTGGAACACCTGATTTCAATTATTTATAATGATAATGCATTAGTCTTATATAGCGCTTTTCTAGACACTCAAAGACACTTTACAATTTCATTCACACCTCAATCATACTTGGTGGTGGTAAGCTACTGATGTAGCCACAGCTGCCCTGGGGCAGTCTGACAGAGGCGGGGCTGACAATTTGCACCTACAGTCTCCAGTCATCTGTAAAACCCGGTGGTAGCTTTATCATGGTTTGTGGCTGCATTTCAATGTTTGGGGATCTTGTCAAAATGGATGGAAATATGAACACAGAAAAATTATTTTCAGATTTTGATCCACCATGCAATACCATGATAAACAGCTCCTTGACAATGATGACAAATACACTGCCAATGCGGTAAACGCATAATTGGAGAGAGCAACACGCAATAGTTAGAGAGCCCAGACCTGAGCATTACTGAAGCAGTCTGAGATCGTCTTGACAGAGAGTGGAACCAAAGGGGGAGCTTAAACATGTCCTTTCAAAGCTCTTCTTTCAAGCCTGGACAACTGTTTCTCAAGATTACTTAAAGAAATTCTGAGAAAGCACGCTGAAGAGTTTAGTCTGTCTCGAAGAACAAAGGTGGCATTACCAAATATTTATTTTTAATTCTATATTATTTTATATACTGCACTTCCATTTATGTTTCATGTTTCACTAAATCATTGCACCTTTTTTCTCTCATTTTTCTAGCAAAATATAAAGAAATGACTGGTGACTCAAGACTTTTGTACTATATTTTCATCTTACAATTTTTCCTAATTTTACTCTCACAAAAATGCAACTATGCACACAGTTCTGAAAACATGAAGCTCATGTATCAACGGCATGACTCCACACCGCTAAACTCTAAATACAATTCCATTGGTCTCACTCAAATGTCATTCCAAATCACAGATTTGTAAATTTGAGAATATAAATTGCATCATTTAGCACACACTTTGTTCACCTAGGAGCACTGGCCTTCAAAATGCTACAGTCTGATTACCAATTAGTCTCACTCATGTTGAGAAAAACAATTCAATCATGTCAGTCTTAAAGAGGTCTTGATTGACTTATAGATGGAGTAGCAGGAGCACAGAGAAGAGGAAGAGTGAGAATATGAATAAGTAAGTGTAAGAGGATGCCTAGCAGGAGCAGAAGGCAATTTTTTTAATCTGTTCACCTGAACACTTTATTGTGTTCACTTTCTGCATCTGTACGCTGATTTTCTTTGAGGTATTTCTCATTATACTTATATTACAAAATGGATATAGTGTGCCCTCCATAACAACAAAAATACAATTTTGTATATTTGCCTTTGCACACCACCACAGTGGTTTGCAAATCAATCAATATGTAAATGAAGTGCACATATTTTCATCCAACTATTAAAAACACTGTATTTACATTTATGTAAATACAGTGAGCAGCTGGTTTATGAACCAGCTGCTAGAGGCTAAGACACACCCAGAATGGCTGACTGGAGGGCCAACAATCCTTATCCTCATGGATCCCCAGAAGGTACCAGTCTCATCCAACTACTGGCCCTTAACATGCCTCAGTACAACATGGAAACTCCTGTCAGGCACTATAGCAGCTAAGATGAGCAGACACGTGGAACAATACAATACAGCACGGCCCAGAAAGTAAATGGCAGAAATACCGGGGAAGCAAAACACCAGCTACTGGTACATAGAACAGTCACTCAAGACTGTAAGTCAGACTGACCAACCTGTGCACCGGCTGGATTGATTTCAAGAAAGCCTATTACTCAGTGGATCTTGGAATGCCTAGAACTGTATAAGATCAACAGGATCCTAAGAGCCTTAATCAGGAACTCAGTGGGAATGTGGAGAACAACACTAGAGGCCAACTTCAAGCCAATTGCACAAATCATCGTGCGGGATTTACCAAGGAGATGCTCTGTCCCCACTACTGTTCTGCATAGGTCTGAATCCCCTCAGCCATCATCATTAACAAGACTGGCTACGGATACTGACTACAAGCTGTATGCTAGGAGTGAACGAGACATTGATTCACTGATCCACAGCATCAGGATCTACAGCAATAATATCAATGTCATTCAGACTGGAGAAGTGTAGTCGGATGGTAAGAGAGAGGGAAGGTAGTCAAAACTGAAGGGATTACACTCATCAGAAGGCAACACTGGAGACATTGAGGACAGCTATAAGTACCTTGGAATACCACAGGCAAATGGGAACCATGAAGAGGCCGCTAGGAAAGCTGCAACCTCCAAGTACCTACAGAGAGTAAGGCAAGTCCTGAAGAGTCAGCTGCACATATTCCAGGCAATTAACACCTACGCCCTGCCAGTTGTCAGATACCCTGGTAAAATAATAAGCTGGCCGAAGGAGGAAATAGAAGTCGCTGATGTCAAGACAAGAAAACTCCTTATCATGCATGGAGAGTTTCACCCAAAATCCAGCACCCTGAAACTGTACGCTTGGCAGAAGGAAGGAGACCGAGGACTCGTGAGTGACTCAAAACCACTATCTTAGATGAAACAACAAAGATCCATGAGAATATCAGAAAGATGGCCACAAAGGAAAGGCAGCAGAAACGTGGGAAAGAAGAGGAGGAAGAAGAGGAACCATCATGGAAGGACAGGCCTCTGCACTGCATGTACCACCGGCAGATAAAAGAAGTGGCTGACATAGAGAAATCCTACCAATGGCTGGGCAATGCTGGACTGATGGACAGCACAGAGGCACTAATCATGGCAGCACAGGAACAAGCTCTTAGCACAAGATCAGCAAGATCACTAGAGGCTGGGGTCTACAACACCATGCCACACCCCAGGTGCAGGCTGTGCAGAGATGCCCCTGAGACAGTCCAGCACATAACAGCAGGGTGCAAGATGCTAGCAGGCAGGGCATACATGGAACACCATAACCAAGTGGCAGGCATGGTATTTAGGAACATCAGTGCTGACTATGACCTGGAAGGCCCAAGGTCAAAATGGGATATGCCCCCAAGGGTGGTTGAAAATAACAGAGCTAAGATCCTGTGGGACTTCCAGATACAGACAAACTTGTGATGGCTTACCAACCGGACATCTTAGTGGTGGACAGACAAAGGAAGAAGGCCGTAGTGATAGTTGTTGCAATACCAAGTGAGGGCAACATCAGTTGGTGATGTTTGAGAAGCTCAAAAAAATACCAAAAAAAAAAAATCAAAAAAAGGGCTCAGAGAAGAGCTAAAGAGGATATGGAAGATGAAGGGAACAGTGATACCACAAAGCCCTGAGGAGGATCAACTCCCACAAAGCTGCAGGACCTGACAACATTCCTGGATGGGCCCTTAGAGCATGTGGTAATGAGCTGGCTAATGTTCTCACCTCCACCACCACCACCATCGTCCCCCTCCCTAAGAAGAACCCCCCATCCTGCCTGAATGACTACAGGCCAGTAGCACTCACTCCAATCATTATGAAGTGCTTTGAGAGAGTGTTGCTACCCCACATTCAGAGCAGTATACCAGACACTATAGACCCCCTGCAATACGCCTACAGAGCCAACAGGTCCAACTCTGATGCTATCGCCTCCGCCCTTCATGTCTCCCTCTCTCACCTGGAAAATAAGGACTCCTATGTCAGAATACTCTTTATTGACTACAGCTTCGCCTTTAACACGGTCATGCCCCACAAACTCACCCACAAGCTGTCATCTCTTGGACTGCATCCCGCCCTCTGTGACTACTCTTGAACTTCCTGACTGGCACAGTCTGTCAGGATTGGAAACAGGACCTCAGCCTGCATTACCACCAACATCGGCACCCCGCAGGGGTGTGTCCTCAGCCATATCCTCTACACCCTGTTCACCTACGACTGTGTCGCCTCACACCCCTACAACATCCTCCTTAAGTTTGCAGATGACACCGCTGTGATAGGCCGCATCACTGGCAGAGACGAGGCAGCCTACAGGAGGGAGGTGAGCAGTCTGGTGACACGGTGTGTGGACAACAACCTCACTCTCAACACAGACAAGACCAAGGAGCTGATAGTGGACAAGGAGGGGAGACCTCATTGGCCACTGTTTATCCGAGATCTTGAAGTGGAGAGGGTAATTATTTGCACAATGTACATACCTCATTCCTCAATAGTTATATATATTTATATTTATTTTAGTTTTACTGCATACAGATTTTATTTATCTTTCTATTTTAGTATTGTGACGTCCGGTGTGGGCAGCACAGTAAGAATTTCATTGTACAGGGAAACAATATTTCAAAACTGTGCATATTTCTATAAAGCTTTGAATCTTGAATCCTAAATCTTTGAATCCTCGTGGTAATCGGAACACTCGGGGCAGTGACCCCCAAACTGGGAGTATGGCTCCAGCAGATTCCTGGAAAGACATCCGAGATCTCGGTCCAGAAGAGCGCAGTCCTGGGAACAGCTTAGATACTGCACAGGACCCTCAAGCTCCCAGGCTCCCTAACATATTTGTTTGCTTTTCGATTGAATTTTTGTTACATGCTACAACATCTGAGTTGCATATACAATATAATGTAAATGGTATTTAAACACTTGTATGCATTTGAATGTGTAACATCGCTTTACAAAGCTAAAACATACATGAAAATTTTGATTGTAGTGATTTGATTTTGTCACACCAGTGTTTGTTTGATGCTCAGTAGGGCAATAGCTACATGTAATGTTTAGTTGGAAGAAATCAGCAGTCAGAGCAGGATTTTCTCTGAGTGATCTGAAAATAGCAGCCGCACTGGAAACAGTCCAGAGGTGCAGGAAGATGATTTTGAATGGGAGATTGGCCAAATTTAAATCAGCTTTTGATTTCTATTTGCAGTCCCACAACTTTTTGAATTCCACACACACGTAGAGCTACTCACACACACATGTCATTGTCACCACACTGTCGTCAACAATATCATATGCTCAAGTGCAATGCCTTTCTGACAAACGGTCTCAGTCCCCTGCAGAATCTAATTTTAAAATAATAATGCTTTTAGGACTTTTCAATGTAAAATGTGTACTCATTGGGTGTCTTTCTTTCACCTGACCTACTTCCAGAGCACAAATAAAGTTATTCCCAACCTGTTAATTAGACTGAACTGTCGTTTCTTTTCAGTTCATCGTGATTTGTTGATTTGCTGAATAATTTATTACATGAAGAGTTGAAGAAATTTGATTCTAAGGTGTAAAATGCAGCTATCCAGGTTACTTCAATCACTTCAGCATCATGCCGTGTGGCTCTATATATCAGACCAATCACATCAGCATGCCTCAGCTGGAGCGGCTCCACCTTTCTCTCAGCCTCAGTGGAGCAGGGGTGACTATGTGGTCACAGCATGGCTACAGCCTGACAGTCTAATTTCCATGGTGGCATAACATGGACTTGATAACAATGTGGACAGAAAGCATGTAATTATTGAGACTAAATGCAGCAGGGCATGGACAGAGTGGCTATAATGGTCACTGTATCAGCTGAGTGGTAGATTATAGGGCATATGAGAGGTACCAGATGGTTTAAAGGCTACAGTTGAAGCCTGTCATACTGAAAAGGCAGATTATAGGCAATCTGACAACTCTAGTTTCATTCATGAGTTATTTTCAATTTGGTATTCAGGTTTAATTGTATTAGCATATGTGGCAATGATCTAAAGCGCAACTTGTATTTGTATTCAAAGCACAATCGTCAAAATGCAGAACACAGGCTGTCAGGATTAGCATAATAACCAGGCGGCATATTTTCAAAAACATTTCCTGAAAATGTGACAAGAGCATTCAGCAGAGTTCAGGACAAAAGCAGAGTAATACAATAAATTATAGATTACTCAAAGCTGACTTTTTAAACTGGGCTAACCATTTAAAGCATTCAGAGCAGACACAACCCTGACAGGTTTGCATTATTCATGTTCTGCACACACACGCACACACTGCTGCTGCTATTGCAAAGCCTCGGGAGCAGAGATGAAGGAATTGGGAGGGAAATTTGTTTTTATTGGTAAAGACAAGAAGTGGAACTATTTGAAGAATTATCCATTCAAATGAGAAGAAGCTACCATGTCACAATTCCTACTAGAAAGTACCACTTCAGGGTTGACTACATTTCAAACAGGTATTTCTTTGTGCTGTCTCTTTGGATACTCGTGACTGAGGTAAACCTAATAAGGAGAGGCCTTCTCATACTGGCATCATCTGTTTGAGTGTAGAAGATCACAGGGCTTTAAGTAACGTGGCAATGTGCTGAAATTAAAATGTGGGGCCAAAAGGAGAGAGCGAGAGAAAATAAACTACATTAATTTGATTTATGTGGTACTCCTCCGTATTCTTTGTAACTACCTTTTATTCTCTCAGCCCTCAGCGGAGGCAGACACAGTTTTCTTCTCTCCCCAACCCTTTTTTACCCTGCTTTGCTGCTTTAGAGCCTCTCTTCACACAGCTTCTGAACTGGAATTTATAATTATGGATCTGGTCAGCTGGTCTCTCAACGCCATTATTTGATCAAATTTTCACCATGAGGAGATTGGAGAAAGGAGAACCCTCTTCCCTATTATCCAATAGACATTCCCGGCTGCCTATGTTATGGATTCCTGCAAGATCGGGGCGCCTGGCCGTATTGTCAATGGAGACATACATACGGTGTATTTGGCTTACTTCCACTAGGAGTTCCCCAATTGGACCTGGAGATACGTGGCTTGTTGTTACAATGGCAGCTGTTTGGGCCTTGGTAAGGCTGCTTAGGACAGGAAGGCAGGGAGGGTAAATGGACTTGTTCTTATATAGCGCTTTTCTACTCTTACTGAGCACTCAAAGCACTTATACAGCATGTTTACATTTACCCCATTCACACAAGCACTTTCCTATGTAACTAAGCGCTTTTTTTATTGTCTAACATTCACACACATTCATACTCCAACGCTTGCATCGTAGAGCAACTTGGGGTTAAGTATCTTGCCCAAGGATACATTGGCATGCAGGCTGGAGCAGCCAGGAATCGAACCACCAACCCTCCGATCCGTTGGTGACCTGCTCCTGAGCTACAGACTCAAACTCAGACTCATCTGGAGCTGATTCAGAGGGATTAGTGCTTGGAGATCTGTTTCTGCACAGCGAAGGAACAAACCAAGAAAATTTAGAGGATTGGATTTTTAGCCACAGCCAGAAAAACTAAAGGCTGTCAACATATTAATCAGCACAGCTTGTACCAAAACAATTTGGAGAATCAGGAATTTGGCTCCGATACCGGCCTTGGACTGCCACTTATCTCATTTTTCTCCTGGATGTGTTGTAAACAGATGCTCTTCGCCCCGCTGTCCTGTTTTCTGACCTGTGTGAACTGGTAACCCCAGCCCGAGCTGCTGATGAACATTCCACATCTTATCAGAGCAAAGGGGGGTGGGGTGAGTCAGTCCCACAGCAGCCCGACCCCCCTCTTCCCTCCGCTGGCTTCGTCCATCCCTGGCCCTCCCCACCCTAGTGCTCCCATGCTATATGCTATATGTGCCTACTGCAGGGGTTTTTCAACCTCATACAGTTGCCTCCTACTGGGCAAAATATGAGAGGATTTTTTCTTCACCTGTCCTATCGTTTTGTGCTGTGTTTCCCTCTTCCCTGTCTCCCCTGTTTGTTCTGTCGTTTGCCTTCTCTTGGATGGATGTCCTGGAATGGCAATTTTTGTTGTATTCTTGTGTACAATGGCAATAAAGTTCTAATCTAATCTACTTGAAGGTTTTGCCTTCCACCTGTGCTGATTTCATCCGTGTGTGTCATTCCCACCTCTTTCTAATCTCCAAATAGTTCCCACATATATTAATTGTTCTGTCTTCCCCTTATTCATTTAGGTCCTCTACACACAACAACCCTGTCCTAATTCGGTCATTGAACCTGTTGATCATTTTTTTGCTGTCTCTACTTTCTGGCACATTTTTGATGAAATTATCTGGGAAATAATGGTGTGATGTGTGGGCCAAGAAAATCTCTGCTTCAGCTTTACTGAGCAGAAACTTCTTGGGTGTAAAATTCAATCAGCCCAGCACTGACGAGTAGGTATCTGTGTGATACACCCATACAGTTTATCACACAGCTAGCCAGCGTCAGCCGATAACTGAACACTCTACCCTATTGTCCACATGTGCTCATTTCTGACTTCAAACCACTGGGCCTTCAAAATGCAGAGTCCAAAATAAGTGGGATTCCACGGTGGCAATGCCAAAGCTTCTGCAGCTAAGATTTTTAGGGGAACATGCAGGCAGGTTTGCAACTAGAGCAGAGCATCATTGGGTCTCTATCTCAGCCTCCAAATCAAGAGCTGTGAGTAATTGGGGTAATGTTTTGATTTTTGTTGCTACTTTTATGAAACTGTTGTAGTCATTTATAGTTTTGTTAGCTTCAGTAACGCGATTAGTGGGATTAAATGATGATTTGCACAACTCAAAAAAACCCACAGATACTGCATGTATGGAATATTACACGGGGTCTCAGTCCTCCTGTGTGGGTTTGCAATTTTCTCTCTCCTTTTGGTCTATCTCTGCTCTCCTCTGTGTGTGCGTGTTTTTGTATGTGTTAACCTCACAGTTTCAGGGGTGGGACGCTCTTTGACGCTCACACACCCAGAAGCTATCTTTGCACCTGTTTCTAATCACCGCATCTATTTAAGCTAGTGGCTTTGCTTCAGTTGTCACTGGCTTGTTGAGCGAACTGCAGGCAGTGACGCCGGCTCCGTGCTTGTTGTTATTCTGCCCAAATTCTTGTCCGTGCTCTACTTACCTTATTGTTCCCTTCTGTGCAGATATTCTGTAGACTTGGAGAAAAGGAGGCTTTGTTTTCTAGGAGAGACACTGTGGAGTAAGAAACTGGAAATTTGAATTCCCTTTTGAAAGACTGTGCCAACATCTGTTTGAACCGTCTTTGTAAATAAACTCGTTAAACTTGTACTTGAGTCCTACCTGCTGATGGCCATGACAGAATACTGTGATACACATGAATAGGTGACACATTTATAGAGGCTGCTTGCTCCATAAAATGCAACAATGTGTGTGCTGGCTCAGCAGAGATAGTAAGTAAAAAAAATAAAATATAACAATCTAAAGGTCAGTGAATATTTGAAAGCTGAGCCTTACTGTGTTATACTTAATTTGAGTTTGTCTCTACGTACAAAGAGATATCGCTACCATAAATTGATGCAGAACAGGAACAAACCGGTGCATGAAATTTCAGCAGAAGGTAGAATATATTTAATGCTTACAATCTTCTAGGATAGGATAGTGAAATTAGAAAATGGATAAAAGACACAGAAGAAGAGTGAAATTCATTAAATCACCTCTTCACTGCTGTCTGCACCTCAGTTTTATCTGCACCTTAAACCCCTGTGCTATCCACAGGCCATCGGGCTATTGAACCACTCACTGATTAACAAACTGTGATTACCGTCTCAATACGGACCTGTGCACTTACAATTTTGTACACAATATAATAGAAAGGTATCTTACACACAGTATAATACAATCCTATACTATAACCCTTGCACATTCTGACTGCTTCCCCTGTAGGGTACTCTCAAAGTCCGAATTTCATTGCTCAGCATAACTATTGTGTTTTTCTGTGTATATGACAATAAACTTCTTGATTGTGGACGATTTGGGAGGTGGTGTGGCGGGGCGGTGTTGACCAGCAATCGGGTGTTCATGTCACATCTGTCCTCTCAAAAGCACTCTCGCTTTCACAGTCTGTGTACACCGTACACCAACATATCACCACCAACACCGATGGGGGGGGGGGGGGGCCCCCCCCTGTTTTTCTTTTTGTGTTTGGGGGGTATATGTTTGAATTGATTTGTGGGTGGGGGCGGGGGTGTGTGGGCCTCCCCGGGGGGGGGG
>VUQK01038696.1:0-14758 GCA_015106715.1 Bujurquina vittata | reverse complement strand
CACAGTATGCCTACCTTAATTGTAATCCCTTGTTTGTTCGTGTTGATCCAAGCTGGTAAACCTTCGCTGTCTCTACTACATCAACAATTTCAGCAACCTTTCAACAAGAGAACAATAAATTCAATCATAAGTAACTCTATTTCTAAAAAAAATATTTATAGTGTAGTAACAAGAAGATAAACTCACCCTATAAACTGGTTTACTGCTGCTGTTCCCGATCCCTATCCTCACAAAGCAGCCGGTAACAGTCTTAGCAAAGAAGGGCATGTGGCACCAGCGCTCCAGCTTGTGTCTAGACAGGCGGATTCTGTTCAGTTCATCTGGCAGGGATACAGGCTGCGACTTTGGTGGAGTCTCCTCTTTTCTGGTAGCAAAACACAGTTCAAAAAGTTACTCAGAATTAAGAAAAAAAAAGCATTAAACGTGTGATATTACATGTCTTGTGATGGACTGTGGTGAATGTACTAGTTAAAACACTTACTCGTCATCATCGTAAGAAGATGAACGTGAACTCCGATCGCTTTTAACCGATGACTTATCATCATCCTCCTCTTCTTCCTCCTCATCGTCAGAATAAACCTCGCTTGTCTTCAGTGGCTGACGCTTAGCCAGCAACTCCGCTGTTCAAGAGACAAAAGGTCAGCATTCAGAAGATGTCTACACTGGCACAACAATCTGCCACAAAGATATAAAAGCCCGCCAACCTGTTTTGTTTTTCTTCTTCTCACGTTCAGCCTTTAGTTCTTCCATGGCCTGGGATTTTTTGTCAAGTTTTTCATCACGCTTGGATCGTCTCTCCTTGTTGTGCGACATGACCTAGCGAGTGTGAAGAGATTACAATTACAGACATGATAAGGAAAAGGTGTAATGTGGCACCCACTCCTGCCTCATACTAAATCCATCCAGAAATCAGGAGCAAAGGAGGCATCAAATTTCACTCAAATTACTTGTGAAATTTTCTGTTGAGGTATTTGTGTGCTTGACTTCTTATTTAAGCAATACTAATAATGATATAGGGCTGCAACGATTCGAGTAACTCAAATAACTCGATTAGAAAAAATCCTTGACACAAAGTTTTTGCTTTTATGCTTTGTTTAATCCACGCCTTTGTAATGCTCAGGTGTCCCGATGTAAGTGCGAGTGCTTCACCCACATTTGCAACTAAAAATAGACCTGCTGTACAAACGTATTTAGGAGCATGCATGTGAATAAAAACATGTGTAAGCAACAGTTTTCCAACAAAAAGACAAAGACAAATACGTAATGCTGTCACAGTTTTTAAGATGGAGTCTGCACACATGGCGAAGACCAAAGAGGCAGAGCCGTTATCAAGACAGTGAGCTCAAGTGGAGTAAAAGAAAATGTTTTTCTAGCATCCAAAAACAGCAGTGCTTGTTCCTTTACTGGGAAACAGCTGATGGGAGTCCTTCATCAAACAACCTGATCAACAAGCTCCAACGTGAGGAAAAATTTACTTTGTAGCCACTTCCGTCTACCGCCCTTTGCTTTACACAGTGAAAGACACACAGTAAAGCTACATAAGTTAAAAGAAAATATGAAGAACAATGTTTAAATCAGGTAGCTCATTGAAGGATGACAGCAGCTGTCCTGCTTTCTACGGCAGCGACACCTGCAGCATGCAGGGATAACTCTAAAGGGAAGCATGGTGTGTATGAGACGATATTTATTTCCAGGCTTTAGAAACATTATTTTGCAGATTTAGATCAATATAAACAAAAAATTATATAAAACTGTATTAATATTTTATAACAGAAACATTTTTGTGGACAATAAGACTGAGTCACTGACCTAAAGATGTTAGGTTGGACACTCAATTATTATTAACATAATATTACATATTAACATGTATGCCATCAGAATGTCTGTTTTTTGCGACAGGAAAGGTTGCGTCAAAGCAGAGGCAAAACACCATTTCAGAAAATGCTGATATGCTCACTTTTCTTCATCACAGCCACCACGTGCTCCTTTAAAATCCTACGACCACACATTTATTCACCAGCACACACGAACACCAAACCAACCTCATTCAGGACATACAATACTGTCAGAACTCTTTATGCCTTAGTTTAAGTTGTATGTATATCTTATTGCATTTTACTAGGGCTGCAGCCATCGGTTATTTTAGTAATCAAGTATTCTATCAATTATTCTGTCGATTAATCGAGTAATCGGATAAGAAATACTTTTTCGTATTAACAGTTCATCTGCATATTTTAACTTCTGTACTGCAGTTTTTTGCTGTGTGAAACAAACAGGGTGGATGGAACAAATATACAATTCTCTTTTCTTCACTTACTGAAGGACCTCCAGCTGTTTCCCAGTAAATGGTGGTTAGGGGGGGAAAGCTTATTTTGGATGCTAGAAAAACATTTACTTTCACTCCATGAGCACACCATCACTGGCTCCGCCTCTTTGCGCCTGCGCAGACAGACTGCACGTAAAACAGCTGACTACTGCTGTTGTGTCATCAGTGTTTATGTTGATAACTGGGGGCTGCGTGAGCGTAATGTTGTAATGCTTTGTATTCACAAGCATTCTCCTAAATACGTTTCCACTGCAGGTAGAGAAACAAATAACAAATTCTCAGCACAGTGAGCACAACACACAAACACGGTAGATTGCGGTGGAGGTGTGGAAAACATGTTGATGATCCACTCAGTGTTAAAGGGAATCTATGGAAGCCTATTTCTGCCACTAAAAAAAAATAAAAAAATAAAAATCGCCATCCCTACCTCGAAATTTCGAGTTATTTTCTCGAAATTTCGAGTTAGCACAGCCAATCAGGATGCAGGAACTGATCATGTCACTTTTGGAGCAAGTACAGGAAATCAGCGTGTTGAAAGATGGTGGTTAATCTTAAGAAGTCAATGTGTCCAGTACTGGAGCGACCTGTATGACAAACTAAGAGAGGATGGACACTTCTCAGACTCGTTCTTGGACAAATCATTGGTCCAGTTCTGCTTTCTTCACATTATACAGGTGAGTTTACATACTGATATCTGTTGTAACTGACTGTTTTAGCAGCATACATGGCCTTTGGCATATTGCTGAAATATTGTATACATTAAAGTACACATGAAAATTATAGTTTTGAAATCTGATCTCTTTTTTTCAGATAAATATATTAAAATAAATATCAAGGTACACATTACAAATTCATTATGTGGGTTTATACGTGTCTATGAAACTGATCATCATTTATAGTGGGCCAAAACTAATAAATAAATAAGAATTTATATCCCCATATTATACATATACAGTTTTAGCTAAAAATAAATAAAAATGCATACAGATGTATCTAATAGTAAGCATACACCATGATCTAAGCCACAATCTAACATAATTTATGCCGAAGTTAGTTGTTTTTTGTACATGCTTAAATTGAAAATGTTGCTTCTGTGTATTTTTTTCATCAAGGAAGAATTAAACGAAGGTGCTTTGGCTTGGAACGACCACAGAATGCGCCCAGTCCACAACTCCTGCAGTCCTCATGGTCGACTGTCTTTTATGTATGCCCTCCCAGACATCTATGGAGCGAGAGACTGTCTCCAGCATGTCAATATGGAGAAAGTTGAAGCCTGCCTTGAAGAATGTGTGTTCAAAGATGTTAAATTACTAATTGGGTTGTTTAGATTTTTTTTAATATATAAAATCTCTCTACTTGCTGGTCTAATTGTGTTTTCGTAGCTTACAGAAGAACTTAACTAAGCAAGGTGGTGTTTTTCAGATTGTCTGTCCAAAAAAATATAGAAATGAACAAACTGAGCTCTGTCATTGTAGTCTCCTTGAATACTTTATTTTAAGACACGGATCTCAGAAACCGGGAAGGCAAGATTTAACAAACATGTCCTAAACTTTCTGAAATAAGAACATAGTGGCCTAAAAATCTATTAACCAAAAACATTAAGGTTTAAAGCTGAAAAAATATTGGGTAAAAAAGCTAGACTACATCACTACCTGAAAACCCTGGTGACAATGCAGCACAGTCTCTACACGAGTGCGCCTGTGCCCAGGAAATGACATTCATCCATTCCTGCATCCTGATTGGCTGAGGTAATATCGCCATCCGTAACTCGAAATTTCGAGTTATGGATGGCGATATTAACTCGAAATTTCGAGAAAAGAACTCGAAATTTCAAGTTAGGGATGGCTTTTTTTTTAAAAAATTTTTAGTGGCGGAAACGGGCTTCCATAGGAATCCGTCGCAGCGACAGACAGCTTTTTGGACTCAGTTTTTCCCCATAACGCCTGATCCACACTCCAGTCCAGTAGGTGGCGCTGCAGCTCTAAACTGGTTTGCCCACCGCCATTAAACCCACAAGAAGACAGCGACGACTGAGAACTTTAATGCTGGCAATCCGGGTGAAACGAGACGTGCTGCAGAATTTAAACGAAGCATTGACACAACAAATTTGCATCGATAATTTTTTGTAATCGAATTATTAAAATTAATCGATAAATCGTTGCATTCCTGTACTTGTGATTATTTATTTTTACATTTAAGAAAATTTGTTCTTAACATTTTTTTTAATATAGCACATACAATGAAAGAGTTTTGGTTTTTGTGGACAGATGCTAAATGCAGTTAATTACTGCAATATATATAAAATGGAAACCAATGAGCAGTTTTTTTTAAAGACCTGTTTTTTCCTGTTTTACTTAGTAATAAGTCAAAAGCATGTTGTATCTGATTACTCAATTAATCGATGGAACAATCGATAGAATATTTCATTACTAAAATAATCAATAGCTGCATACCTTTAATGATACACACTGTCGTAATATGTCTAACATTGTTTCAGATGTGTGTGAAACTGGACTCACCACTTGTGTGTCTTGAACCTGAGATTGCTTCCTTTTTTCTTGCTCCTCCTCCTGCTTTTTCTTCTTCTCCTCTTTCTCCTTCTTCTTTGCCGTCTTTAGCTTCTTCTTAATTTCAAACCTTTGAAAAGAATCAGAATCTTGAATGAATAAATATGAACTCACATGCACCAAATTTGATGTCAGATTTGTTTCTGCATTGTATGGCAAGTTTGTTGTAGAGAACAAAAGTGTTCTAGTGCATTTTAATTAATAAATATCTTAAATTAATGTTTTAATGGCTAAAAAAAAACAAAACAAAAACATGTATATATATTTATGCCAAGTATAATTTCAAAGATTTTTACTTCTCACTCACCGTCTCTTTAGCACCTCTCTTTTCTCAATTCTGTTGAACAGCTCTTGCTCTCTCTCCTTCTCAGTCATCTGCTCCAGCCGAGCTCTGTCCTCAGCATCGCCCATCAAGTCATCATCATAACCATCCCTGAACACCTCGTCCTCTGAGGAGTCCGAGTCAGAGCTGGAGGATGAACTGTTGCTCTCTGAATCAGACACCTCGCCTGAAAATTTTAAGGAATCAGACACGGGGTGGGGGGGGGATTTTAAATAAACAACAACACAACAGGGTAAAGATGTCACGAGCAAGATTTCAGTTCTAACATATGTGACTATAGCCGCGTTTCCATTAGTACCTACTCAGCGCAACTCGACTTGACTTGCCATAGTTTGAACATAGTTTGAAGGCGTTTCCATTAGTACCTGGTACCAGGTAGCAGGTACTTTTTAGTATTCACTCAGCCAGAGTTCCAAGCGATCAGAGGTGATCCAAAAATGTGACGCAGAAGAACAACATGCCACTGATTGGCCAGGGAGTGTGATCACTAGCGAAATCATAAGAGTGACTCCTTCACCACAATCAACTGCACCATTTTTAAAACCAGACAGCAAGAAACTGGAATGCCCAAATCAACAGCTTGCAGTGATAGAGCCATCTGAAACGCACACACAGCATACATATTTGAACCCTATACTGCCGGGCGATCCCTGAGGAAGCACCTGTTACAAGCCCTTCCTAGCCGTGAACAACTGGTTAACACCGAGCCTGAGGCAGCTGATCAAAGGAGCTTTGAATTAACGTAATTACACAAGCGTTTGTCCTATTGGAAAAATTCAAACATTTCTGAAAGCTGAGAAACTGCACTTCACAACCAACATAGGGTTATTACTATGTTATTATGTTGATTGTTGCTGGAAGTCCACGAACGGTGGCACTTTTGAAGTACACTGAGTCGATTATGACATGTTCAGTGGTATAGGGTTATGCTTAACAATGGTAAACTTCATCCATTAAAAACACTGTACAGGGGACTTATGCATGATGATGATATTAAACTGGGATTAGCTATGTTAGCTTGCCTCTATCTCATCCACTGTTGTGTTGTGTTTTGGGCATACAAATTACATCAAAAGACTACTGCCCGCGCTGCTATATCACCTCCACCCACATCAAGGTGGTCCTCAATTGCAATGGAAACACAACACGACCGTGGCAAGTGTCGAGTCAACCTGGGCTGAGTAGTTACTTATGAACGTGGCTTTTGTAGGGCCATACCATGATTTACACATAGGGCTTTCTTTAAAGTGTTGGCATGTGCTATTTTTGCAAGATTACATCCACAGAAGAAATGATTACTATCATGCAGTGCTGGATGTTTACTTTCATCTCAGTAATAAGAACATCGCAGTTTACTGTGAAAAATGGGCTTCATTTGTATTAGAGCTGTACTCCACAGTAAAAATGCCCAAGTGAAGCAGATAAACTCATAATAAGATAAGTAGCAAAGCATAACAAGCCCTGCTCCTCCCTGCTGTTCTGTGAAAAACTAGCCATATCATCCACATCAAAAAATGTGACTGATGGAGGATTAATTTCTTCAAAATATCACCTTAGGCCTCAATCACATAGGTGTAGAGAGCTGTCAGTGACCCCCTTGCAACATCTGGTTGATGTCACCAACTAGTCAGGGCATACACCCTTTTTTCTTGTAATGGTGGATGCCAGATTTTTTTGAAGGCTTGTGTGACTGAGGCATAAAAGGTAAATTTCTGGTATTTACTATGATTTTTCTGCACCAAATATGTCATTAACAGCTTTTATGAGCAGCGTTTGTCAATGTAGCAGTTATAACTGTGCCAATGTGATGTCCCCAGGTCCCAAGATAAAGTAATTAAAATATTTGTGAATGTAAAGATTTGGTGCTTAATTAAAAAAAAAATTAAAAAGAGCATTTCACGGCAAGCACATACTGTATCAGTGGATTACCCAATTTGAATAAAATTTGTTAAACTAGCACAAATTACCATAAGACTTTTTTCAGGTTTTCCATAAATGTGTCAGACAGTTCATACCAGGACATGTGACAGAAATAAACAACAGCTTAGATGATGTGCTGTGAAAGACCTGGGATGGATGGGATGAGTGAATGAGTCATGTAATCCTAGACTCCTGAAATACCTGTGGATGCAACACTCTGGTGATGTGTAATCTATAGTCCACATCTCTGGATGTCCTGCTTTGCACTTTATGTAAGATTTTTTGAACCTGAGGGTGTGTGTGAGTTTGTTTTGTTTAAATGAGCAGTTTATTAGCAATTCATTGCTACTAAGCTGTTGTGCACACATGTGTAAAGAAGCCTTATTTGAAAGCAAAGAGTGTCTTTTTCACTGTGAACTAAGAAACCTACCTTCCTCCGGTGCAGAGCTCTCAGCTGAGCTGTCCCCATCTGAGCTGCCAGATGCTGTTGCTTTATTAACCTTCTTCTTTGTAGCGTTCTTCTTTTCAGAGCCCTTGCCCTGCTTAACCTTCTTTTTGCCTTTGGTGCCACCCACAGTCCACTAGACAAAATGAATAAAATGTAACTTTTGGGTATATAACTTACAGAGAATTGAGGTCTATTCTCTTGTGCCTCATATGTCCCAAAGTGAAAGGTCTTATAGAGAAAATACTCAGACTGCTATACCTCATCATCACTGTCAGATGTCTCGGAGTCTGTGGAAGCTGTAGGTTTGCCAACAGGTTCTTCCTGCTCACCCGAATCAACCCTCTTCCTCTTTGCCAAAGACAGCAGCTCCTGAAAGTGACAACACAGCAATGTCATTCAGAAAGATTCACCTAGTGCAAATGGGGAGAATGAGACCCAATTTTTCTGTGTCATTCATGTGCCAGGAAAAACGTATCTGAAGTAGCAAGGATTGAGTTAAAACACTAAACCCAAGGAAAGCTGCTGCTCGTTCTCGTTTAGCATCCTCCAGTTTTCCAGAGGTAAAATTACATGTGACCTGTAGTACTCAAACCTTATTATGTTAGTCTGAGGATTAACTTGTCTAAACTAAATTTATGTAAGACAACTGCATGAACAGCACCTGATCACAAACAAGTGAAGTGAAACTACATCCTCCATTACAGTAAAAATGTGGAAAAACAACATAGAACTCCACCGTCCCTTGCTTGTGTCTTTATATTAAATACAATTTCCTTCCCTATGATATAATATAATGCAGGAAGGATCAGGTTGGGACACTGGCTGAAACTGGTCTCTCTTCAGCAGCTTGACTGTTTTCACATACTACTTTTCCACCACCGAGGTGCCGGTGCTCGTGCCAGTGCTGGTGTCGGTTTCAATGAACCTGCGTTTCCACCGCGCCTTGTGAACTGATCCTTTATGTATGACTGTGGGTTGGTCCTTGACACGGAAGCCAAAGAGCACAAACGTGGGAGAATACGCTCCCCTTTCTTGTGCTGCGAACATATTTTACAATCCAAACAAAACTACTGAAGCATCTGTGTGCAGCAAAGAGGTAAACACAGACAGCGATTATGAGCAAGATGACAAGTATGCACTTTGCATCCTTTTATCTGTGATATAAACTGATACATAGCGGCAAGTTCAGCCTTAGGGCCCAACCGAATTCACAGCCGTGAAAACCGCATCACTTTCCTCATGTAATACACCCCATGCAGTGAAATAGGGTAGAAAAATTTACGTTGAGATAGCAGTTACACTTTTCTGCCGCTTTCATCACACGTTCTTGGTTTGAGACCAGTTAGCTTGCAGGGTCCGAGTTGAACCCGTTTTTCGGCCAAGCACTGAGTGTGTTCGCGCTGGAAAAACTGGTGAATGGTTCAAATACTTGCACCGGCACCCTGTTGGTGGAAAAGAGGCCACAGACTGCCTTTGGTTTAGACAACTCCCTGTGCAGAGCAACAAGGATGTAAGGTTTGACAAAACTGCTATATTCTCACATGGCTGCAACAAAATATTGTCGCATTGATTAATGTGCAAGTCGGCTTACGAACACACTTGCATCCTATAGGCACTGACCACATCTCCTTAACTCACCATGTATTTACATACCATTGGTGCATATCATTCATTTGTCTTGTCATTAACATGTCTTCTTACTCCTGCAGTTTTTACCCTTTTCTCTTTCTGCTTGTACCCAGAGAGAGCCATGTATGTCTGCCTCTGGAGCAGTTTTTACCTCACCAATTTGCCCAGAAACATGACCACAAATCAGTCTTCTTCTGTTGGAGTATTCTTATTAAAAGGAAAGTTTTCTCACTACTGTCTCAAAGTGTTTGCTCTAGGGGTAATTTGAGCGTTCATCTCTATGAGGCGTGATTAAAAAGATTTACAACTCACCTTGTAAAAAGAAATCAAAATGCTCCTGAATTAAATTTAGCTACACCCCCCTTCAAGATCAGCTTCGTGTTCAGCAATGCAGCACGTCCTGGACACTTATGAGCAAGCACGTGTTTGCACAAGCTGTCTTATTTGGGCTAGGAAACTGCTGGGTCTTCAAATGAAAACTAGTACTAATCTCTAGGATTTAGCTGCAGACCCAGTTCTCTTCATCAATGATTTTATTCAATGTGAAGGTTGGGCCAGTGTGACTTGTGAAGTTTTCTGTGTGCAAGTTTAAGGTCCATGGTGAAACTGGTAATCTGCACATTGAAGTCCTCAGAAAAGGTGTTCCAGGAACCAATCTCAAAATAGCATCGCTGCAAAGGAGCGGCACAGATGTCTTATGCATGATTTGGAAATATATAGATTAAATAAATTACGAGGGCTGCAAATTGTGGTACACATACTTAAAAGTTGTAAAAATGAGTGCTGGTATTAGAGAGCACTTTGTGTTAGCAGGCATATTCAAGAATGTGTTTGTCACAGTTTGTCACATCTTAAACACTCCCATCTCAAGCTGACCAACCAAACCAAAATCATCATAAATAATCACAGCATTGTTCCAGCAGGTCCAACCTAACGTCAGCACTCATAAACCGTCAGTGATGATTGGTCCGATACATGGCATTTAACAACGTGTGGCACTCCATCACCTGTGCTGCAAAACATATTGATGAGGTGGTGACTAACTAGCTAAAGTACTTCAATAAATGGACATAAGCTTTTTAAAGAGTAAAATGAGGATGGTGCGGGGTATGAGCTCAAGGGGAGACGAGTGGATGAAGAGAAGGAGTCGTCTCCTGTTGCTGCTGCAGCAGAGACAGGGCATGAGATGCCAAATGCCTCAGCTACAAACTTAGATTGGTAAACTGGAGGCTTTCGGTGCTTCTAAAACGCTTTCTCTTACATGTTCAGGCTGCTATCTCTAACACACTGAGCCAGAGATTCACACACACTTCTCACGCGCCCATTTTCTTATGCAATTAAAAAATAAATTCAGTTATTCCGAAAATCAGGGGAACAGTGAGAAATGCCAACAAACATGAAATCGCGCATGCTGCTCAGAGTAATGTCAAGCTTAAAAAGCACTACTATACAGTCACTCTCTTTCTCCACTCAAACTGTGTACACAGGTATGCATGAGTGAGTTCCCATGGTTACCGGTGGAAGCTGTGAAACTCTCATGATTCCCAATAAAAGACCTTAGGTTATTAAACACATGCAAAATCAAGAATGTACCTCAATTTCTGGGCTTGACTAATTTCCCAGCATTTCAAGATCCTAGAAATGCTCCTGGTTACAGGGGCATTGCTAGGATCTACCTCAAACTCATTCCTCTTGGCTGCTTCCTCCTCTGTCACACCAACCCTCTGTATGTGGTCCTTCACTACATCCATGAATCTTCTGTGGTCTTACTATTTTCCTACTGCCTGGAAACTGCATCCTCACCATCCTTTTTCCAATATATCCACTATTCCTCCTCTGCACATGGCCAAACCATCTCAGCCTTGCCTCTCTAACTTTGTCTCCAAACCACTCAACCTGAGCTGTCCCCTCTGATGTACTCCTTTCTAACCCTGTCCATCCTGATCACTCCCAATGAAAAAAGTCAAGCTCTAACTTAGTGCTAGTCTTCAAACCATACATATCATCTTACTACCATCTTCTAAACCTTCCATTTCATTCTTGGCACTATCCTTTGGTCATAAACCACCCCAAAACACATCTCCATCCACTCCACCCTGCTAGCACTCTCTTCTCTTGACTTGCTTCTACTAATTTTCATTCCTCATCTCTACAGAGCATACCTCCATCTCTCCAGGCTCTCTCCCACTACAGATTATGATGTTCTCTGCAAACACTATAACACATGGAGATTTCTGCCTGACCTCATCTGTCAACTTATCCGTCAGTACTGGGAACAAAAAGGGGCTCATATCCCCAATATATTCCGACCCGCACCTTGAACCCATCTATCACAACACACACCTCACCACTGTCTCGATTCTCATACATGTCCTGCACCAAGCTAACCTGACTTCCTCATGCAGAACCACAGCTCCTCTCTTGGCACCTTATCACATGCTTTCTCTAGATCCACAAAAACACAGTGCAACTCCTTCAGATAAATTAAGACAGAAACTCCTCATTTCTGTCTTAATTTAAAAAAGAAAATGAAGAAATGTTTCTCTTTTCTCTGGGACTGAAGAATTTCCCAGACGGGTGAAATGCATGTGAGTTTGCTGGGATGCGAGCAGCGTGTGCAGCTCTTCAGACTGACATGTTGCTCCGCCAGCTCCAGTTTGACAACAACACCACCGAAATAGAACTTCAGCTCATTACGTCATACAGAAGATAAGGTTATGGCTAAACCAAACGCGACTTCACTACGGTTTCGCTTTGTCAAAAACACATCCCATTCCAGTTTAGTCTGAAAGCAAAACCACTCATTATCCAACAGAGCACGGCCGCAGTCACGCAGCTTACTGCTCCAAACCAGTCAAAGGCCCACAGCGCGGCATTTTCGAGGCGACATAATACTGCATGATTGCTAACGTTGAGTACGTCTCATAACTGAACGAGCTTTGATCTGTACAAGCTCAAATAATTTCCGCTTTATCCACTACCCTTCAAAAACACGTAGCAGAAATATATCCCCGTGTTAAGATTTGGGTGTTTACTCAGAAAGAAAACAAGGGGTTGTAAATAAAATAGGCCCACACAGCTAACATGTATTAGCTTCACCCTCAAACTGTTGTCAACTTCAGAATCCAAAAGGTCTGAACGAGCCTCCAAAAATAAGACCTACCTGATCTAAGTTATCGTCGCTGGCGCTGTCTTCAGAGTCAGAATCGATAACGACTCGGCCTTTCCGCTTCTTTACATTCACCATGATTAGCTGCAGAGCTAACCCACTAGCTAGCACTGTGTCGTCTAATGTAATGCTCTCTCGACGATAGCCGTCGCTGCTACCTGGCTAGCGCTAGAGTCAATCACACAAAGGCGGTACTGCGCATGCCTACCCGTGTTGCTCGCATGGTTAATGCAAATGTGTTTTACTGAGATATAAAAACACATTTGCACTGGTTCTCTTCATATCAATTATTAAGGAGGTTCAATTAAATAATATCTTACAGAAACGAAACTGATTGATTTAAGAACATAATAGAGTTAGTAGAGGGGAACCATGTATCAGTACAGGAGTCAGGACACTAATTTTTGGTGCACGGAAGCTGCCTTTTAGTGGCTCGCTGAGTGACATTTCTGCTTGAAGGTTTAAGGAACACATCTCAAATACTTCCTTTGGTTTGCCTGTTTGTAACGGGATACCCTTGGCTTCATTTAGGAGAATATACCAGCAGTTTGTAGTTTTATTTTGTACCTTATAACAGTGCTGTACATTTCCGTTGTCTTGAATGACCCAAACAGTCCCCTGATGTCTCCACCACAGATTTGCTGCAGCGTGGTCAGAGTAAGTGTCTTAAGTTCTTAACTGTAGTAACTTTATGTTAACGTTTTTCATGATGTAAACATGTCAACAGTTTCAGTACTTCCAGTATGGTTACGTATTTATTGATTAATTTGTGCGTAGAGGAAAAGATTTGACAGACTGTTTAATCACTCACTGTTAAGGTTGGAAAAAGTAAGTGGAGTCAAGTGGCCCAATTAAAGAGATGAGAGTGAAAGTAAGTTTGTCGAGATATCCATAAATAAAGCAATGCAAAGTGTAGTAACTGAACTATGCTTTTATCACATCTTTCAGAGAAATGTAGAAGTAGGTTTGTTCCTAAAATCAAAGCAAGAGCACAACAATCAGTGCAGTGATGGTAAAAAGAAAGAAAACCCTTTCATTTCTGAAATTTTTTATATCAGCACATAATAAAAAAAAAAGCTGATCCTTAGCAGGTTTTAAAATTTGGTAAATAGAACCTCTGATGAGCATCATTATTACTGTCATTGTTATTTAACAAAAGAAGTAGTGTGTTTAAGAAACTGCCCCACCCCACAAAAACAAAAAAACTTAGTACATCCCATCAGTAGCTTGTAGAATCACCTTTAGCAGCAATAACTTGAAGAAATTGTTTTCTGCATGACTTTATCACACACATTATTGTGGAACATTAGCCCACTCTTCTTTACAACGCTGCTTCAGTTCATTGAGGTTTGCTGTTTGTTCATGCTGTAGACCTAGTATTTCAGTCAGGTTGAAGTCTGGGTCTGGGTCAGCTTGTTGATTATTGTCTTGTTGCATGACTAAATTTCAGCCACGCTTCAGTTGTCAGACAGCTGTCCTAACATTTCACTTAAGAATACTTTGATATACAGACTGGTGTCCAGGTCCTGTGGCTGCAAAACTACCAAAAATAAAAATAAATCACCTCTCTATCACCATACTTGACAGTTGGCATGAGGTGTTTGTGCTGATATGCTTTTTTGGGTTTTGCATGCATGTCAGCACTGTTTGTTATGTCCACACGTCTCAACTTTGTTCTCATCTGTCCAAATAAGTTCCCAAAGTCCTGTGGTTTGTTCAGATGTAACTTGGCAAACATAAGCAGTGCTACCATGTTCTTTTTAGAGAGAAGAGACTTTCCAGCCCTTCCAAACAAGCCATGCTTGTTTCGTCTTTTTCTAATCGGTCTATTATGAACGTTAACATTTAATATGCTAACTGAGGCCTGTAGCGGCTGAGATGTAACTCTTTTACTTTTATATTTATTTATTTTTTATTTTTTTGGTATATGTCTGTGTAGATTCTCAGTCATCCAGGTCATCGTAGTCTCTGGAGCTTGAAAAAAGGCAACTGGACTTCTTTTTGTTAGTTGAAGACGTTTCGCCTCTCATCCGAAAGACTTCTTCAGTTCTCAGACAAATGGTGGAGAGACCCAGGTATTTAAACCCCTGTGGGCATGTCCCCTGGAGGTGTTTGTGACCCTCTATTGTTCATGTGATTAAACACATGTGCCAAGGTGTGAAGGGGGGCGTGGGTCATTTCCATCAGTGGTTTCAGTTGAAACCATCAAAGGACTACGCTCCATTGTTCCATGTGGCCTGTTGGAGTCGCTGGAACAAAGGTGTGAATGGGGGTTGAGACGTCTGGGAAGGGAGCTCAGGCCAGCACTGTAAGTTGGGGAAAGTTGGTGGCGTAATCCACCTCCTCTATTTAAAGA